>VDFB02045921.1:0-106824 GCA_007258455.2 Sequoia sempervirens
GTTTATAACACATAGGTGATTACTGAGTGTGCATTCTATATCCCTTGTCAGAATAATAATACCACAGTTAAAATCTTCTAAATAAGAACATGCATAGTGAATGGCAGAATAACCTTGTTTCTTTTAGCAACGTGATAGGAAATGATCATAGAGTTTCTAGCTAAATTGAGGTTATTCCTAGATGCAACGCTTCTTGCATAACTATATTCTTCTGCTTTATCCTAGCTGATTTATATAATCTGTGCCATTCTCTATCTGATATGGTCTTTGCATATTTACAAAGGGCTCAGCATTTAATAATTACTTGTTGTGCAATATATATATATATGACAGAGAGACATACGCAGTAATCAAGTGAATGGGCAGGTTACTTAATTGTGTGCGCTGATTCTTGGGAGAGGTCTAAAGTGAACACTGCGCCCAGATTGGCTCTTCTCCTTCCTGACGTCTGAAAACGAACATCTCCCTATAGTCTCTCACAGAACGGTCTATTGCTCTCTGCTCTCAAAACAGAAGTTCATTCCCTTGTTTTATAGATATAATGCATTAAATTCGTTGTGAACTGTAGGACGCAGTTAGATCTCCAATTTATTGTGGCAGTTGAATCATAACCCACGTGAATGGTATGGGCGAGCTGAGGTGATAGAATTTCGGCGTTGGACGGCTAGCTTTGTGTGCTTAGCACATGTTAATTCCTTCTTCATGCGTAGTAGCTCGGAGTAGGTGGCTTTTTTTTGACTTTAGAAACTTCTGATCTTTAAATTTGATAGGCTTTCAATTTATGAGCATTTACTTGTGAGTATGCACATGCCTAAAACATGTGAAATAACGTATGAGTTAATACAAGCATCTTATTTATATAAATAATTAGATCAACATCACAATTAACTGACATAGCGAAGAGGGGTCGTGACAATCTTGCACAAATCAATCACTAGTCTGACTTATGAGACTGCTAATCTATCCCGAAGAACAACTGTTACAATAAAAAATCCCCTTAAGTTTCTTTATCAGACCTACTATTTACATAAAGGTGGGTTCTTTTGATGTCCACCAAGTAGTTCAGTTAGATTTCTGTCACATATCTAATCCAGTTCAGTACATGTGATGAGATCCTACATGGAATATGTCACGTGTTGCTCTCTCATTCAATCTGAGTCCCTGCCCTTTTACATACTGTAGCATTCTCCACTTTTTGTGCAGTGGCATAGCTTCCTTCTGCAACTTGCTCAAACCAGTCTCTTGCTGGCTTCTGTGCTTTGTGCTAGTTCTCTCTTGGTCAGTCTTTTTTGATTGATCTTCTACTGATTGTTGTGCCAACAAGAAACATAATCTAGATAAAGAAACAATGAAAGCATCAGTACTCAATGGTGAAACCTTAATAAAAGTGATTAACATTCGAATATGAGTGTTGTTCTATGACAAACATTCGAATATGAGTGTTGTTCTAGGCCGGGCTTAACCATCACACACTAAGCTTTGACCGCTTAGTGTGGCTGGTGTGGGCCCACTCAAACTTTCCGTTTCCGTTTTGTTTTCCGTAGCGCTCCTTGCATCCTTCACGGTGACGTGACTGTGAACGGTTAAATTTGAATTTAGATTTTAAATCTGCATCTCCCGCCGACAAGGAGTTATTACATCTGCCCGCCCATTTGACTTCAGTGAACAGACCAAGCTTGAAAAAATGGTATTTCTACAAGCAGATTTAGAAAAACTACCTGTGTTGTTGTGTGTGAGCAACGCCATTTCTTCGCTCATCAACATAATCCAGCAATATCATCTTGACGATATCAACATCTCTGCTGGATGGAGAAGGCAACCCATTCGATAAAATTGGATTCTCTAGTTCCTTCACGATAAGTCAAATGATCTAATCATCATCTGTGATATTGATATTACATGTTTTTTTATCTGTTGCAGTGTTAGAAACGCCCTCCAGTTGAAAACAAGCAATTCAAGCATCCGTCTGATCCATTCCCTTTATTACAGTGTATAGGGTCATAGAGAGTAAACTGAACATCTATATATTATATATCCCTTGCCTCGCTAGCTTAAAGCAGATTGATTTTGAGTTTCATTCTCCACTAATCGGCCAAACTAAGAGTGTACATAAAGCAGATTAAAGTTGATAGGTTGAGACTACATAAATTCATGATATTGGTAGGGTTATACATATGATAGCATATTTGTTGTTGAATGGGTATACATTAGTATGGTTAAGGTTTGCATATATGGAAATATGGATAGGTAGATAAGTGGTTTACGTAAAATCATTGAACAATTTAATGTATTTGATTAACATTTTATTCAAATAAAAATTAGGCAAGTATTTAAGATATCATTATTTTTAAGATAAAATTTGATCTTTTTAATGACGATTAAGAAGTTTATTTGGTAGTGTTGATCATATTTGTCTATCAAAGTCACAATAGACTATTGCTTATTTAAATTTGAAGGATGTATGAAAACATGATTATCATAAAAATAATTTTAATTTGATAATATAATGGTGCTATATAATGTAGTACTAAACCCTATAAAAGCTTATACACAATGTCATATCCATCACCATAGTAAAAGATGACATAACTATGCATGTACTGCCATTCATTTCTATGAGGAAGAGTCTAGAGTTTGAACTAATAGTACGAGAAGTAGTAGTCTATTCAATATAGACTAAGTAGATCATAGGGTCAAGTATACAATAACAATGGTAAAATCTAGTCTAAGGGTTCAACATTGTTTGCACTATATCTTACAAGGAATCAACACAATAAAGTATACATGGTCTACGTTGCTATTTCAATTTTCTAATCTCTTTATTCATGTTTGTACCTAGTAATATTATATTTGAACATATGATTTTATTTAAATTGTTTGACAAATGTAATAGGGTAATATTATCTACAAGGTTGGGAACACACTACTAGGTTTGAGATTTTTGTTGTCACATCCCTGCACACTCCATATTTTCATTTTTGTACTAAATATTGAATGTCTTGATGTAATTTAAACTGGGGTGAGAACACTAGTATTTGAAAATTACTCATGCGCAATGATTTTCACTAATATGCTTTTAATGGTAAATGTTATAGAATCAATACTTTTGATCTTTAATTGCCATAATTGATGAGTAAACTAAAAATTATATCACCTAATTTTTTGCTATTTTCATTGATGACATTGTTTTGTAACTTATATGTACATGTTATTTTTTGGACTAACCACATACTAATGCTCTTGTGGTGAAATGTGTTTAAGTTAAAGAGAAATATGTGATCTCATGAGATAGTATAGGTTGTGGACAAATATCATATATGTAGGTACCTATTGATAGGAGTACCACACAAGCTTGTTATTTTGTAAAAAATCTTCCTGTTTATAACACCTCTTATTTATTAATTTAAAATTTTATAAATTAAAAAAAATACTAAAGCACATATATTTTTAAAATATTTCAAAAATTATACAACTACTTGCATTAAAAGTCTTATGACATTGGGCTACATACTTAAGGCCATGTAAATTTTTCTTCTAAAGTAAATTCTTAAACTCATTGAATTAACAATTGATCTATGAGTTTTCAACCAGCCTAGATGAAGTGGAATTGTCCATTAGGTTTTATACTACCTTAAAAAAGCATGCAACCAATAAAATATAAAATAAAACTCTATAAACCACTTTAAAAGAATATAAAACTAAGAGAAAAAAATTATTATCCCAAATTTGAATTCAAATTGCATTTGATTTTTCCTACTTTAACTATATTTTAGATTTAATAATGAACTTGCAATAATGAATCTACATAAAAATAAAATATTATTACAATAAAAAAATAAAATACAATGAGTTTCAACAATTCTAATATCTAAATTCAATTAAATGTATGTTAATGAAAGGAAAGAGCTAGAGAATATAGCTTCTAACTTTCCAAATCTAAAGAAGATAAGGATAAAAATCACAAAACTAGAAAATATAATATAAAAAATATCTTATTCTACCTAAGCAATTAAAAATATATATATCCAAGTTAATATAATAGGTGCAATTTTATAAGTGAAATTCTATATTATCATGATTTTTAAGAATTTTAACCCTATTGTAGATGGACTAGGATAATGAAAAGTCAATATTAAGTTATATAAATAATAGTAAAGACTATTTACAAAATATATCTAACAAAATAAATAGAAGTGAATAGAGTAATGTATCATCAAGATTACATAAGACTCAAATATTTACTTGGGAATTTTATGGTTTATTATTTAGAACAAAGTATTCCATACAAGAAGTTGCAATATAGAATTTTAATCTACAACATACTTCTTCTACAATTATTATAATGTTACACTATTTTTTAATCCAACTTAATTTGTACAATTTCGACCTCAATGTAACAAATATTGACCCTTCACATGAGATGATAAATATAGAAAAATGAAATCCTAGCCACCTCACTATTTAACCAACCTAAATAATTTCAAGAATCACAAAAATTATAATTTTATTTTATGATGTTAGGAAACCACATATATCACAAAGTGTAATGTCTCTATGCATAGATATTCACAATGTATACATAGCCACTTCCACGCACCATAAATCAATAATTATTCACATAATAATGTTGGTATGTTCATTGCCCTTTATAGAAACCACTACTAACTCAACATTTGTGGTAGCCTATGTAAAATCATTTTTCTCTTGAATAATTGCAACTTTTTATGTCAATTTTTTGGAAAAATTTCCAACTTTTAGATTGTGCTAGATGAACTTCATAACTTCCATGAGTTTTTATGCATCTTTATTCATAATTATAGTAAATAATTTTTTCCATATGTGGTTGTGAATTATTCAAATAACTTGCAATTGTTGCCAAAATATCTTTAGATGTAAAACATGTAATGTTGTACCACACCATCACCACATGGGAACCAATATATATGCTATATTTTAACATCTAAAACTCATCACATTTCACCATATTATATTTTACAAACAAACTCTTCCTATAAGAAATATTTTAAGGTGAATAACACACAAGTATAAAGATTCTCTCACTCTTTATTTACTATAGGAAAATTTATGCTATACAACCCAAAAAATGAACTCATGTTTATGGATATGAAAAGCCCATCTTATCCTTACAACACATGAAATTGAGAATATTTACAAGTTTTATCAAAGAACCAATTATATTTACCTTAGTGCCATTTTTTTCTATTTGAACTTTCTTTCTCTCACCCATCTCTCTCAAAAAATGAAAGTGAAAAAAAAATGTGCTTAGTTTGGGCATTGATAAAATTATTTAGTATGAAACAAATTGCACCCAATGAATTACATTTCAATATTACATGACTCTTGAAACCAATAATATCACTAAGCTTCTCTAACCAAACTATTCCACAATCATATATTATAGACATATTTTTATTCAATTATCAATAGTGCAACTATCTTCTATTCCTTTCTCATCCAATTAATTTTTGCTACAAATATAATAAAAGGATAATCACTTATTGACCTTTGGTTATCAATATCTCCACCTCAATAAAAATCTATACATGTGTGTATATAGTCAATGAACTTCCCACATTATTACTGCCATGGTAATTCATACAATAATTTAATGTTTTAATCAAGCACCTAGACACTCTTTTCACTTGTGTACAATGGTCATAACTTTTATTTTCCATAAACATATGCTTTGAACTCCCACTACTTGAGAAGTATATGGTCTTGTGCAAAATATCACATAATTAGGAATTCCTACAAACACTTGAATATGGAACATTCCTCATATCTTATGAATATCTTATAGACTAAGTACATTAGTCAAAACTATTTTTTCAACTAATAGGGTTGTACTTTTCATTTTACTATTTTATATTTTAAACCTCTACAAAATAGTTTAGAGAGACTTCCTTCAGTTTAACCCTAATTTATTACTGGTTATATCCTTTTATACCTTTATACCCCTACACCATACGACTATCGTAATAGTATATGAAACTTGGAAAAACAAGAGTATTCATGAATTACCACATAACTAGAAATATGAGGCTTTGGATGAGCTACAAAGTGGATGTCAACCTGGAAAATATGTTATGTTATATTTTCACCACCAAGATGTAAATGATAGAGAGGGAGCTTAGTGATAGTGTTATTATTAAATAAATGTTCCAAGGTGCATCAAAATTTCAAAATGGTAAAAAGATGATGGTTATGTGATCACCACTTTACTATAAAGATGAAATCTACATGAAAGCTTATAAATTATATAGTAAATAGAAAATAAAAATTATTTGTATATGCTAAGGAATTCTATATATGGCTTGAAGTAGTCATCCAAAAATAAAATCAAAATTATAATATGTTTATTTAATTGGGGTTTGTTAGGATTTTTTGTTGTATATGAATGGTTTCTATATTACCATATATAAAATAGTGCTATACATACTCACAAAATAATGTGGGTGGAAATTTTCACACCCTTAAATTCTATATGAGAAAATAATCCAAAGCATAAAAACATAAACAAATTCAATAAGTGGAGAGAACCATAATAGTGGGGGGTGGAGGAATATCCCCATCATATGGCTTTCCCCATATATTAATGGGATCCAAAGTGTTTGTGTTTGAGTCCCACCATTCAACATCATCTTCTTTATCTTCTTATTTAGTTGTACATTTAGGGAAGATAGAAAGAGCCAACCAAGATAATTTCATAAAACCAAACTAGCTAAGAGCACCTCTCATTTTCCACCTAGAAGTTCCTCCAATAAGTGGTGGAGAGGAAAAGTATTGAAGATTAGGTCATGACCAACCTAATAAGCATGATCTCTTCTCATAGCCAAGGGAAAATCCTATGAGTAGTGACCCTGGGTTGAAGAGGGATATGGAGGGAGTAGAGGGTCCACCTCCATGATGCACCCATAAGAATGGAAGTGATCTTGGGTTGAAGAAGGAGATGAAGGAACTTTGGGAACAAAACAAGGGAAATTACCTTAGTGGTTGAGATGCACCTATAAATGAGCCACCTCAAGTACAAATTTATTAGCTTGCACTTGACTTTGTAGTAAAGCATTAGAAAAAATCATAGCTTTAATATAAAGAAAAACATGATGATCCACAAAGAAATTTGAAAAATATCAAGATTTCTATCTTTTCAGATGCTAAATAGAATCTCCACCTAAAAATAATGTCAAATATAAATGAATTTATAAGGGATGTGAGGCCCATCCCTTGAAAGATGTCATGAAAAATATTTTGGTCTAAATGATTTGAAAAACTCATGTATCTAGTTCTAAACAAGTGCTCAAAGCCTTAAGAGGGAAACCACAAAACATGTTTGATCAAGAGTTGTAAAGCTTGATTCATATTATTCGATGATCACAAATACATTTATGCAAGCAAGGAAACAATGAGGAAGGAGGAAGTGATTGAATAAACTAGAGATAGTTTAACTACACACTCAACTACATATGATTGTTACTAGTATACCAATTGATGTAATAATGTTATGCTATCCACCTTATTACATTATTCTTACAAATGTACCCTTGAAACAATTCAAGTTTTACCTTGCCAAGAGACTTGATGAGAATATCAACTATCTAAGAATCTGATGGGTAGTACTAGAGAGCTGAATGTGGTGGTGTAAATTTTTTTCTCAAATTTAATGACATCCAAACCCTATATGCTTAATTATTTCATGAAACATTGGTTTCTTCAAACATTTGAACAACTCTTGACTATCACAAAAATAATAGTTGGCTTTTCTTAAGATATGACCATGTCAGCCAAAATGTGACGTAAAAAAAACCCTTTGTTCAGCCTCGATGGATGAGAGAAAAAATAGTTTGATTCTTACTAATCCATGAAATAGGTTTGGATCTAAGATGATAAACATATTCTATAGTTGAATTCCTATCATCAATAAATCCAACATAGTTTGAGTCAACATATCCACGTGCAAGAAATTAGGGTTCTTCTTGTCTTCCAAACCATAATTCAGTTAAGTTCAGTTATGGTTCAGTTATCTTCAGTTGCATGTAGTTAGTTTCAGTTGAATGCTAGTTGACTTCAGTTAACTTGGAATGCATGACTAATGACTTGAGTTGCATGATAGATAACAGGTGACTACTTTCAGTTAACAAATGATGATCAATCATGCATGGTATTTGCATAAATGGTGGAGAGATATGTTTTAGTTAATAGAGATTAACTTGGACCCACCTTGGGTGCCTAAGTTGGCTTCTTGGAGTTAACATTTTTTTCAAGATAAGATATTTTATAGGGTTGAGTTAAGTGGACCCATTCTTGGGCACCAACTTTGAGGATAAGCTTAGAAGATATCTTCAAAATCAAGATGAGTTATGACTTCAGTTTGGGATGTCCAAATGGATGAAGCACTTGTTTTGAAATTATTCTTCATGGTAGAACTCTACTTGCAAGGATTAGGCATAGGTTTTGTGAGATAAGCATTGAGCTTTGTAATTGTAACTCTTTGGAGTTTACAAGGTTGATTATTGTCTATTTATCTTAAGCAAGTTGAAGGGAGTTTGTATCAGTTTTTATTGTAGGTTGTTAAGAAGATTTGTTGAAGGCAAAAGAAGCATCTCAAGCAAGGATTGGAATTATTGTAATCTTATTCTGAGATTAAATAATATATTGATTCTTGGTGGAGATTTTTCCCGAAAGGGTTTCTCCATGGTATATGCTGTGTAACTTCTAATATTTTGTCTAATTATTCTACAACCTTTTGTCTCCATTCTACACATGATAAAATGAATCTAACCAAATAATCACCCACAAATAATATGTAACAAAGAATACTTAATTAGATCAGCAATCACAAAGTATTAAGCTACATAATCACCTCAATTTTCAACAAAAAGATTCATTGGAATATCTTAAAATCAATCTTCTTCCTCTTGCTAAATGAGATATGCACATATGTAGTCTAACCAAATACTCTAATATGAGATAGTGGAGGCTTAAAACCACTCCCTACCTCTTTTTTTGTCTTGTCTCGCAATATATTTATAGGAGCCTTATTGAGAAGATGAAGAGTTGTGTAAACTTCTACCTAAAATCGATCCTCAAACCAAGCTGAGGAAAGCATGCACCAAGTCAAATCCATGATAGTTTGACTGTGATGCTTTGCAATTCTATTTTGTTGTGGTGTATAGGGGTCAATCAAATGTTATTTGATGCCATGAAACTTTAAGAATGCCAAAGAAATTCTTTGATATGAATTCCCCCTTTGATCTGAGTTCACATTAGATCTTGGGACCTTGTGAGCTAAATGAACTTAATTGTGCCTTATTTAAGGTGTTGTAAAGTTTTGTTCCACACTTTCACACTTTTATAGGGCTATCATTATTAATTGGGCTTCTTTATGCTTTAATTGGTCTTATTTTGCATCCATGAGCCTTAATTAATGCATCTTTTTAAAGATAATTTTGACATAAGTCAACATCCAATCATAATTCAAGTGTTCCTAAGTTGTGTGGCCCAAATTTAGTGATTTGGGACTCATACACCACCTTGGGTGTATGAGTCCCACCTAGGTTTTACGGCCCTAATTTGGATTTTACACCATTCTAAGCAATTTTGAAAATGTGTCCTATAATTAATGCCTAATGGGACTCATACACCACTTCTGAAATCAAATTTAATTCAAATTCTTGGTGGGATTTTTTCCTCCTAGACCTAATGTCGACTTTTAGTGTTATAATTTTGGGAAATTTGGCATAAACAAGTATAAATACAAGGTTATTTCACTCATTTTCACCTAACAAGCAATCAAGTGATCCCAAGCTTTCAAGTATTCATGCATTCTAGAAAATTGGAGATTACAAGTGTTTATAAGAGCATTCAAGATACTTCAAGAGTTGATTATCAAGCATCATGCATCATGTTTGTTTTTGAGCTAAAAATTGTGATGTAGGGTTTCATGATTCAAGCTAGGATTCAATTCAAGATCTATCACATTCAAGCAAGAGTCAAGATCTACATCCATTGGAGTCATCTCATACATGTTTGCAACACTTTATTGCTAGGGTTTGCTGAGTTGCAACAATGCATTTTGTTCATTCATCATTCCTTCATTCTATTTCTATTCATTTCTAGGTTTGATTACCAAAATGGGGTTTGACCAAGGCAAACCCCTTTCTACTAACAAAACAACATTTTCCCCTCTCTTTAGTGTGTTATTTGCATATCTAGGTTGAAGACATATTGAAGAGAAAGTTTGGAGAAATTTTTCAAGTGCTCAAAGTTGTCCAAGTTGTTACCTTGCATTGGAGATCATTGAAAGACATCTACAAGTTGCAAATCAGAATTTCAAATCCAAAAATCAAGTGGAAAGAATAGAGCAGAAATTGAAGAGTAGAATCAGACTTTGAATTTCTAGAAAACCATAACTGGACTGATATGCCACTTTTGGCATATGAGTCCCAGTATAACCAAAATTGCAAATTTCTAGAGTTTCAAACATATCTAGATGCTATATTTTTGTTCTTGCCCAAAAACCCTAATTTGGGACTAAAGTAGCTAGACTGGCATGTGAGTCTTAACAAGCATTAATTTTAGTGTTTTTATCATTTCAAGTCTTCATCCAACCCTCTTCAAGTTTCTAGGTGCACACCTTTCATCCATCAACTTTCTATTATGATTTACATGTGCATTTTTAGGTCATTCAATGAAGTCTTGCATTGCATTAGGTTTAAGCATTAGGTTCATTTCATTATTCTTTCTAAGCCCTAGCTTGGTGGTTAACCTCTCTTTATTTTATAATCAAACCCTAGGATAACCCTATTGCAAGATCTCTTTCTCCTTTGCATACTTTAGATTGAGATCTCTAGGGTTTCCTTGAGTGAAACTTGAGTGCGAAATAGGAACCCTATATCCTCAAAGATAGAGCCCCCATCCTATTTCTCGTTGTTTCAGGTGCCTGTATCGATAATACTAGAGAACAATTGATTCATCTATAGGGGCAAATAAAGCAACCATATAGGATGAAACTGCATCTAGTGCAAATAAATAATCCTTCATAAAATCTCTAGCAAGTTTCATATTATATCTAAAGATAAAATAGGATTTGAATCCATCCTTGGCCTAAAACTTCACCTTATACTTATGATTCAAAAATTGACTAGCAGACGAGATTTAATGTTAAACTTGAAACACAAAGTACCTTTGTGAGACTACATATTCTTGTCAAAAAAATGAAGTGGAGAGGATCCTTACTTGAGATGCTAATCTGGAAATCTTTCATTTCCATAATATGACATGGATTTATTTAATTTGTACCAAAAATGGTATGACAAAGAGTCTTTCAAGGGATTTTAATACATAGAGAGAAACTGTAAGTTTTATTTTAGTAAGCAAGATGAGTTATGAAAATATTAATGTAGTAATTAATAAGAACAATTACAAAATTTTGAGAGGATATTTTGTATTAAAAATTATGGTTAAAAATGAAAGTTTTTTCTAGTCCATAAAACAAAAAATGTTACCCAATAATGGTGAGGTCAAATTGGCATGTTGTGGCATGAAAATCTAGTTCAAATTGGTAGGGAATATCTTCATAATTTTGAATTGAAGTCTATAGTAGGAGGACTTGAAGATTGATCTCTTGAATTTGATTTTCCTAAACATTGTGTTTATGAAAAGCATAATAGAGAAATTTTCTTTTGTATGTTCTAGATTTGATGATATTTTAGATTTGGTACATGGTAATGTGTTTAGGCATATAGATGTCAATGTCTAGTCCATTAAACAAGAAAAAAACAAGTATGTAAATCATTAATCTTTTAGGGAGTTTGACTCACTAAATTTAAAGAGTTAGGTGTTATTGAGCAAGAATGAAATTAATGATAAACATATCTCCTTGCTTATACCCTTCTACCAAAAAAAACTAATATGTTTAAATTATCTCTTACAAGGTTTTTTTTTTTAATTTGATATCAAATGTATATTTTATTGTTATCAATCATCTAGAAAACATATCATATTCTTTTCTTCATCTAGGAGTTACATTTAAGACACCTTGAACTTTAGATTTATTACCTTTTTCAATAACATGAATAACATGTTTACTTTTATTTCTATAGAATAATTGGCTACATGTTTTACTTATCATGATATGTGCTTTAAAACTATGAGAACTTTTCTTTCATCCTAGAAATTCACTTTGTGTAGCTTGATTCAATCAACAAAATTTATTTACTTGTAATTTTTTATCTTTTTTAAAGTACTATTTGTAAATAATAAATTTTGAGTCCAAAAAGATCTAAAAAAGGAATATTATGAATTGAGAGACTTAATGAAGTCATAAGAACCTTAAATTGAAGAATGATCACACTGTTCACTATTATGTCCTTTCTTAACATACAACAATTGGTTATTGATATGCATTATTCATGTTATAAAATCATTAATTTTTAATCTTATGCATCTTCAAAATGTAAGTAACTTCCTCATTAGGAACATATTCTAATGTGTCTTTCTTACTTATTACACATCTTTCAATTTTATATAAGATTTATAAGCATCATTTAAATATTGAATGTGTATCAACACATTTTAATCAACTAAAAGTGCGATTGACATTAATTGCTATTAGGTTTCTTCATTCTATCTCCTATATATCAACAATAAGGTCTTAACCTTTCTTAACATCATTCACATTCAAAAGATCTCAAAACATACATATTTGTACAACCTTGAACATGAGAATTTCCTTTTAATTAATCTTTAATCCTAAATAATTTAATTTGTTTAACAATTATTTATCTATAAATATTAAGTTTGTTAATGCTATATTTTTTAAAACTCTTCCAATTTTATAAATTTTAAACTTTGTGATTGATTAATCAAAAAACACATTAATTTAAATAAGTGAAAAATACTTTTATGAAAAAAAATTAAATTAATTAAATTTGAAATAAAATAATTCTAAAAAATTATTTTATTTAACTACCCAACAAGAATGAAAATTTATGCTTATTTTTTATAAAAAAAATTATATTATAAATGTTGGTTTAGGTGTCCTTTTATAATTTACATCTCTACAATCTTTTAGAATTTACCTTTGAAAAATATAAATTATATTAATGATAATAGGTTTCCACAATCCATATCATAAGTCTGTATAGCTTCTGGATTTGATTGTGTGCAAAAAATTTTAGCATCAACGTTTCGGATCACACTACATGATCCATTCCTCTTGCTCTCTTTCATCCTGATGATGGATCATGTAATGTGATCCGAAACGTTGATGCTAAAAATTTTTGCACACAATCAAATCCAGAAGCTATACAGACTTATAAATTATATTGTTATTTTAATTTAAAATCTCTATTAATCATTCAATCTATTCACAATTGAATGGCGGAAATGAACACAACAAATATTTCATGCTATGGAGAGGGAGTATTTTGAAATGAATGCATGTAAAAAAAAGTTCAAAATTTAGAGAGCCATATTTGTTTGGGATGACTTCCACACAACTGATGCCATCAAATGCATTATTATTGATACATTCTTGTTTAAAAACTCTGAATCCTCTCAACTAATCTCAGATCTCCCTGGCAAACAAGAAATTTGTGAGACATACATATAGTTATATTTAAAAATATAAAGAAATTCCAAACAATAGCGCAATGTGTTGAGAGTGCTCAAAGGAATCTATATAACTATATAGATTTTTCTGAATTTGACTATGAATATAATTGGATTGTTTGTTATTCGAATGATTGCTAATGTCTTACTCCACATACGAAATAGAAGATAAAATGGGGCAAAGTAATAAAGAGGAAGTAGCAAGTTGCATCTTATTACATGTATACCAACACGGGTATAGGAAAGATAAATCCTTGCTTACATTTTCTTACGGAGACTTGCTGTTCGAATGCTCTAAATATCTGAACCAGTATTATGGCTATAAGCAAGAGAAATCCTTGCATATGTCATTCGTTTTTGCATATAATATACACAGAGTAGATTATCAAGATAAAAAAATTACACAAGAAAATGTATTTGATATGATATCACAGAGGTATATCATGCTCAATACACGCCCTCCATAGTCAAACGTTTGCAATACGATGATGATTGTTGGTTTGAATGCCTGATTTTCTCTGTTGATTGTGGGGCAACCAAGTAATAACATGGAAGCAACTTCACTTTCATCGGCCATTTGTGTCTCCATACTTGCTAAAGCATTGAATTGCTTGTTTTCAACTGGAGGGCGTTTCTAACACTGCAACAGATAAGAAAAAATGTAATATCAATATCACAGATGATGATTAGATCATTTGACTTACCGTGAAGGAACTACATAATCCAATATTATCAAATGGGTTGCCTTCTCCATCTAGCAGAGATGTTGATATCGTCAAGATAATATTGTTGGATTATGTTGATGAGCAAAGAAATGGCGTTGCTCACACACAACAAAACAAGTAGTTTTTTTAAATCCACTTGTAGAAATACCATCTTTTCAAGCTTGGTCTGTTCACTACGTCAAATGGGCGGGCAGATGTAATAACTCCTTTTTGTTGGCGGGAGATGCAGATTTAAAATCTAAATTCAAATTTAACCGTTCACAGTCATCGTAACCGTGAAGGGTCCAAGGAGCGCTACGAAAAACAAAACGGAAACGGAAGGTTTGAGTGGACCCACACCAGCCACACTAAGCGGTCAAAGCTTAGTGTGTGATGGTTAAGCCGGGCCGTTGTTCTATGACAAGCATTCAAAGATGAATTTTGTTCTAGACAAGTCTTGATTAGCTTCAGTGGTAGTGACAAAGGGAAGCCAACCACAGTGCTACTACTGACACAAGTACCATCCTTGCCTGACTAAGGAGAGAGCCTCTCCACTCACAATGGATGCAAGGAGGAAAATCTCTTGTCTTGTATACCTTCCTTAGCAGTGAAGGGTAAAATTTTTCTCCTACTATGGGTAAGAAATTTCTCCCAAGCATTTTATCACCTTATATTTATAGAGCTTGAAAGATTCCCCATATCTTGCTATTGAAATTCTGTAGGTTTCTCTTTCACAATTTGTTCTTTCTTTTATATAGAAATAAAATGGAAACTGCAATATTTATTATCTAATGTTGTTGTCTTCTTTTTGGCGTTAGAATTGTGATTTAGTCGTCATATAGATTCTTCCCACTTTGTTTCTGGTGGTTCTTTGCTCAATTAAAATCCATCTTGGTCATTATTCCACTAATATATACCTCAAGCTGTTGTCAACGATCAAGCTTATCTGAAAAAATCTTGGTTTCCGCCTTGAATTGGGTCTAAGATGGTGCATCATTTGAGCTCTCTCTTTCACCTTTGTGATCAAGACTCAAAAGAGACAACAAGACTCTCAGTAAGGGCTGTCGGATAACATCTCTCTCTATTCCCATCGATTTATGCAACCTTGTTCTTTCGGATAACATCTCTTGATATTGGACCTTTGCTCCTTGAGAGCTATGTTTTGTTTTGCTTTGTATTCCAGTTGCTTGCCTCAGCTATTGTGTACACTTTTACCCCCACACACACACGCACTTTGTAAAGGACTTCATCAGACTTAATGCTTATTAATAATGGATAAGTGAATTTTATAGTTTTTGTTTGATAATATTAGTTTGTTCAGAACTTCTATTCATATTTTCTTGTTAGCTTGGTTTTATACATTAATGTGAAATCTGTAAATTGTACTTTTTCTGTGAAGGCTGTTCAGTTATTCCGTGAAAAAGGGAAGTCAAGTGAGAAAGTTACTGCAACAGTAGAAACGAAGCAATACGCTCTGGATGATTATCTAAAGGATTCCGATAAACTCTTGGAAGAGAAACTATCAACAATCGGTATGCATGCCTATCATATCTTCTAGGGGTAGTAGATCATGAAAGTTATATAGTTTACAATGTGTAGAAATAAGCATGCTAATCACTCTGAATGTTCAGACCATTGACATTCAGGATCCTATTAAGAAATATTCAAATATAGCTAAAACTGGTCAAATGCAAAAAAAAACCTGACTGAATCTGACCATTTTACCTCGGAATATGGATTTTTTTTATGAGAATCTAAAGCCATCAGTAAAATTGGAATAATTTATAAATGCGGCAAATTGCAGCTAATAAACCAGTTCCTGTTTTTCTTGTAGAATAAAATATTTTTATTTGTTCAATGTAAGCATTCAAATTATGTTAGCATCTTATAAGAAAATTTGAATTTGGCACTTCAGATGTGAATGAATTATTCAAGACACGTCAGGGAATTCAAAGGGCTGTTAATTTGGGCATTTTAACTCACAAGGTGGAGCGGCTAGCGGACCTTTTTCTACAGAAGAGGTATGAGTAATCATAGTAATGGGAGGACAGGGTATATTTGTAATTTTTTTGTACATTTTAATAGAAGACTAACTCCTAGTTTTAACAGTGGTGAAGATCCTAAAAAGATTTGCTGTATAGTATTTGTGGAAAGAGTAATTACAGCTGCAGTAATCTCAAGTTTGTTACAACAGCTTGATTGTTTGAAATGCTTCAAGTTTGATTTTGTATCTAGTGTAACTTCTACATTTGGTAGCAAGACGCAGCAAAAAACTTTAGAGAACTTTTCTTCTGGAACGGTGGGTTGGATCTTTCTCTCTTTTTGAAATAAAAAAATGATAATGTGATCACAACTATGTGATCTGAAGTTACCTAGATGTTAAATTTTCTTAATTGGGAATCAAATGTTATGTTTAATTTCCAGTGGCATCTTTTTTCAGAAGTATATGTAGAAATGTTATTTATATTCATTTTTTCAAAAAGCTATTGACTATGTTGAGTAATGATGATTTTTGAATATGAATGTGCAGGTTCAAGTTTTAGTTGCAACTGATGTGATTGAAGAGGGTATTGATGTAAAACATTGTAACTGTGTCATCCGTTTTAATTTACCACCAAGCTTGCGCAGCTATATTCAATCCGGTGGGCGTGCTCGTCAAGAAAATTCAGAGTTCATCTTATTTCTTGAGAGGTAACTTGTGAATATAAAATCAAGTAAAATTAATTTCTTCATTCTTATCTATTTTAAAAATGCACAGAACACATTATTACAATAAGCTTTGAGTTTGGCATCTTAATATATAAATCACTGTTAAGAGGAGAATTCAAGTCTAGCTATTAATTATTTCAAATTTCAAATGCCTTATGATTTCAAATGAGTTAGAATGATAAATATTTACATTAAATTTTATCAATTTTTGGAATTCTTAGAAATAACCAGAAGCAGCAGCAACATTTATTCGATATAATCAAGAGTGTAGACTCAATAGAGGACACAATATCGAGTAGAAATGATCCTTCCACCAAAGAGAAGAGTTCAATTGAAAAGGATAAATCTAAAAGCTTAGATGAAGTTGGAGATGTTGGAGAAGATCTTGCAGGAGTTAGTGAAAGAGAAGAGAAAGTCGAAGATGTTGATGAAGATTTTCAAACAGAGGATGAAGTAGAAGAAGAGGATGGCAACGATGAAGAGGGAAAACCATCTACGAAATCAGGTGTGCAAACAATTCATTCTCTTGTATCATTACAAAACCTTGCAGTTAGAAATAGTTTTGCTAAGCTATGTTTAGGTGATAGAATTTGAAGAATTTTCAGTAAAGCATCAATATTCTCCTTACGGATGGATAAAAGGTTCATTTTTACCAGTGAACTAAAATATTTCTAGCATTTTGGTTTATTATTGTGATTCTGCGTTTTGTTTAGTATTTTGAATATTGTTCATGAAATGCCAAATTTTTATTTGTTGAATTGCTTGGAGATCAAATAATTGAACCTAATAGATTTGTGCTTGCTTAAGTTCACATATTTTTATCATACATTTTGTATAAAATTACTAAGATAATTAACCTCTCTTAAAAGGGGGTAAAATAATATTATTTATCAGATCAAAATTAATATTTGATAAATTTGATACTGATACATGAATTAATTGTGTTTCATATTTTAATAGCAATAGAAACTTGATATTATCTTTTCTAATCTTTATTTATGATAATTATGAATTTATTAATGGGATTTTCTATCATTTATTAATTGATATTTGAAGATTTAATTGTCTGATATTATCTGTGTCTTTCTTGAAGGTATATCTAAAACAATGGAGTTACATTCAACTACTAAAGTAAATAATAGTTGGGATGAAGAGGAGAGAGGAGTAATTTTGCAAGTTTACAAGCTTCTCTTTACATCTCAATGCAATGATGAGAAGACATATTCAAATTTTGCCCTTTTGATTAAATCTGCATTGGATAATGACATTTCAAATACAGAAATAGATCTGTTTTTAACTATAGATAATATTGTTAAGGAAAAAATTGTTGGAATATAAACCTAACTGCCGCCGTGGGAGACCCCGTAGCTTTTTGTTTTATCTTTACCCGCCAGTTGTTTACCGCCCGTTTACCGCGTCGTCAACTAACCGCTGCCTGCGATATCGCAATATGGGTTTTACCCATTGCGATACCGCGGGGAACCATGTATTAAGCTGCCACCGCCAAAGATATTTCCGAGTATCGGTAAATTTAAGTTTTTATATTATTGTAAAGGACTTTTTATTAAATGCGTTTTGACGGGAAAATGTTTGTTAGGTAATTTGTATTTGTATTTTACTTTTTAATCAATGAGAATGTGAATGTGAAAAAACAGAAATTTACGAGCAATAGCTCTGTGTTGAAGAAAATATATTTTTTAAGTTTTATTTTTACTGTGTGAATTCCTCTGCCTCTGGCCTTCACGTGGTATCAGAGCAAGTTCGATTATCAGAGTCAATTTTATCAAAGCAGATTATCTGGGTAAATTTCAAAAATGGCAGCAAGCACAAGCTTGACAAACCCACAAATTCCACGGGAAGAATTATGAGTACTGGTCAATTACCATGAAAGCACTATTTAGCTCACAAGATATATGGGATTTGGTAGAGAATGGATTTCCAGAGCCAGCAAATGCAATAGCATACAATGCTTTAACACAAGCAGAGAAAGACTTATTAAAAGACACAAGGAAGAAAGACTCAAAGGCTTTATTTTATTTGTTTCAAGCTGTACATGAGAGCATTTTTCCAAGGATTTCAACAGCAACAAAGTCCAAACAAGCATGGGACATACTTCAAATAGTTTATCAAGGCATGGCAAAATTTAAAACAGCAAAGCTACAAATGCTGAGAAGAGATTTTGAAACAATATGTATGAAGGACAATGAATCTGTCACCCAAGTCATTCTACACCCAAGTCATTGGGGTGGTTAATCAAATTAGGTCTCATGGAGAGAATCTGGAAGATACCAGAGTTGTTGAAAAGATTTTAAGGAGTTTGCCCACAAAATTTCTACCGGTTGGGAAGTTGCTATAGAGGAGACAAAGAATCACACGCTTCTCAGCTTGATGAGTCAGATGCATCTCTAATTTCTCATGAACACAGTCTGAAAAGGTTAGTAGATACATCACTGGAGCATGCTTTCAAAACTTAGGCTTCAGTCAGTCAAGGAAGAGGCAGAGGTAGATCAAGAGGAAGAGGAAGAAACTCTTATAGAGGTGAAAGATACAGTCTATCAAGTTCAAGTGGAAGAGGCAGCAATCAAGGCTCAAGCCAAAACCCAACACAGAATCAGTCACAAAATCAAAGGTATGATAAATCTCAAGTCCAATGTCACTACTATAAAAAATATGGGCATTATATGAATGAGTGTAGAAAGAAGCAGTATGATAATAATAGACAAAATGCAAATTTTTCAAGAGAAGGCCAAAATCGAATTCAGATAAGAGCACAACATTTTTAGCTTGTAATGTTGCTCAAGCAAATGAAAAAGATGTATGGTTTTTAGATTCAGGCTGTAGCAATCATATGACAGGGAATCTAGAAATGTTTTGAAGTTTAAATGAGAATGTAAAGTCTGATGTTACATTGGGTAATGACAACAAAGTGTCAGTCAAAGGAAAAGGAGATGTCAATATTCTAACTAAACAGGGGGAGAAAAAGTATATTTTAGATGTGTATTTTATGCCTGGTCTGAAACATAACTTAATGAGTGTAGGGCAACTGGTTCAAAAAGGGTATATAGTAACCTTCAAGAATGGTCTGTGCACAATTTTAGACAAATACCCAAGCAACCAGCTTATTACAAAAGTCAGAATGACAAACAACAGAATGTTTCCCTTAAAGATAAGGCCAGATTTGAACATAAATTATGCTCAAGCACAACACTTAATAAATTCACAAGTGGGTAGAGAAGAAACTACAACAGTAGTGCAGACAATCTTTCAAGCTGAGATAAAAGATGAAAATTGGTTATGGCACCTGAGATTTGGGCATCTCAACTTTGGAGGTTTAAATTTACTTCATAGGAAAGGCATGGTCAAGGGACTACTTAATAGAAAAACCAGAAAGGGTATGTAAGGGTGCATTTTAGGAAAACAACATAGAGAATCATTTTCTGCAGAAAGTCAACTAGAGCAAAAACCCCTTTGAAAATTATACATTCAGATTTGTGTGGACCAATGCAAACACCTTCAATAAGTGGTAGTTTTTATTTTCTGACATTCATTGATGATTATTCAAGAAAAACATGGATTTATTTTCTAAAGCAGAAAAATGAAGTATTTGATCTGTTTCGTCAGTTCAAGAATTTGGTTGAAAAACAAAGTGGTTATTATATCAAAGTGTTGAGAATAGATAGAGGTGGTGGATATTTCAAGAGAATTTTAATTTTGTAAAGATCATAAATTCACAAGCAATTCACAACTAGATACACACCTCAAAGAAATGGAGTAGTTGAAAGAAAAAATAGAACAATCATGGGAATGGCTAGAAGCATGTTGAAAGCCAAACATTTGTCAAATGAATATTGGGCAGAAGCAATATCTTGTGCAGCCTATATAATAAATAAGTGTCCAACAAAAAGTGTTATGAATATGGTACCTGAAGAAGCATGGACAGGAAGAAAACACAGTGTTACTCATATGAGAGTATTTGGATGTGTAGCATATGCACATGTGTCTGATGAATTGAGAAGGAAACTAGATAACAAAGGAGAAAAATGTATATTTGTTGGATACAGTGAAGAATCCAAAGCTTATAAGCTCTATAATCCAACAACAAAGAAAGTTATAATCAGCAGAGATGTACAATTTGTAGAAGATGAAGCATGGGATGGAAGTATAGAGAAGACAGTCAATATTTCAGCTAGTATACCTCAAGAGGAGAATGAAGGTTCAACATCAACAAATGTTCCAGCTATTGTGACTCCTACCACTCCCATTCAAGCTCAGCAAAGTAGTCCACAAGTGACACCAGCATCGACTGTAAGAACAGCCTCAATCATTCAAGGAAGCAGTCCAACAAGAGGACAACAAACACCATCTACAACAGGACCATCAGGTCCACTTTCCACAAGTTTAAATGATATGTCAAATCCTACATTAGCAAGTTTGAAAAGACAGAAAATCAGAAGCATAAGAGATATATATGAGCAAAATGAAGGTGAGAATAATTCAGATCAGATTTCTCTTTCTGCATTTTATTTTCAAATAGAAGATCCTATTCATTTTGAAGATGTAGTCAAATATGATAAATGGGTAAGTGCTATGGATGAAGAGATTGAAGCAATTGAAAAGAATCAGACATGGGATCTTGTCAGTCTTCCAAAAGACAAAGATGTCATTGGAGTGAAATGGATTTATAAAACCAAATTGAATGAAAAAGATGAAGTTCAAAAGCTTAAAGAAAGATTGGTTGTAAAGGGCTATTCACAACAACCTGGAATTGATTACAATGAGACATTTGCACCTGTAGCATGATTGGATACTATAAGGATGATTTTAGCTTTAGCAGCTCAGAATAAGTGGTCTGTATCTCAAATGGATGTAAAGTCAGATTTTTTAAACGGTTATTTAGAAGAAGAAGTTTATGTGGATCAACCACCTAGATATGAAATTCTGGGTCAAGAAGACAAAGTTTACAAATTGAAAAAGGCACTGTATGGATTGAAGCAAGCCCCAAGAGCTTGGTACAGCAGAATAGACAATTATCTTTTGTTGAATGGATTTAATAGATGTAGCAGTGAGCCCACACTATATACAAAAATGAATGAGGAAGGTGAAATACTAATAGTATGCTTATATGTTGATGATTTAATCTTTACTGACAATTTGTCAATTGATCTATTCAAGGCAGACATGAAGAAAGAATTTGAAATGATAGACTTAGGTCTGATGAAGTATTTTTTGGGCATTGAAGTGAATCAAAATGAAAATGGTATTTTTATTTCACAGTCAAAATATGCAAATGACATTTTGAAAAGGTTTAATATGATGAAGTGCAAACCAGCACCAACACCTACAGTGACAGGTCCTAAACTAAGCAAGGATGATAGAGGGTCTAATGTTGATCCAACTTTGTTTAAGAGGCTTGTTGGAAGTTTCATGTATCTCACAGCCACAAGGCTAGACATTATGTATGGAGTAAGTTTGATTTCTAGGTTTATGGAAACATTAAAAGACACCCATTGGAAAGCTGGGAAGAGAATTTTAAGGTATGTAAGTAGAACAAGAAATTTTGGCATCAAGTATTCAAGTTCAGATGAGTTCAAACTCATAGGATACACAGACAGTGACTGTGCTAGCAGCATTGATGATAGAAAAAATACGTCTGGTTATGTATTTAATTTTGGGACTGGAGTTGTCTCATGGTCTTCAAAGAAGCAGCCAATAGTTTGTCTTTCATCAGCTGAAGCAGAATATGTGGCAGCCACAAGTGCAGCATGCTAGGCAATCTGGATGAGAAGAATTTTGAAAGAAATGCAAAATGAACAAATGGAGGCAACAAAAATTTACTGTGATAACAATTCAGCCATAACTCTCTCAAAAAATCCAGTCTTCCATAAGAGAAGCAAGCATATTGATACCAGGTATCATTTTATCAGGGAATTAATTAACAATGGTGATATATTTTTAGAATTTTGCAGATCAGAAGAGCAAAGTGCAGATATTTTCACAAAGGCACTGGGAAGAAATAATTTTATTTTTCAAAGAAACAGATTAGGCATGGTGGATAGTGCAGTTATGTTTAAGGGGGAGTGTTGGAATATAAACGTAACTGTCGCTGTCACTTCCAGCCATTGCCCGCAATATCGCAATCAATAAAATATACATTGCGATACCGCAGGAGACCCCGTAGCTTTTTGTTTTATCTTTACCCGCCAGCTGTTTACCACCGTTTACCGTGCCGTCAACTAACTGCTGCCCACGAAATCGCAATATGGGTTTTACCCATTGCGATACCGCGGGGAACCATGTATTAAGCTGCCACCGCCAAAGATATTTCAGAGTACGGGTAAATTAATATTTAAGTTTTTATATTATTGTAAAGGACTTTTTATTAAATGCGTTTTGACGGGAAAATGTTAGTTAAGTAATTTGTATTAAGGGTATGTGCAGGATCATCGTATGCCAAAAAGTGGCAATATTTGTAGGGTATGTGGCTGACGACTTTTTTTTCACCCAAAATTAATGAAACGAAAAGGGTTTTAGAGGAGATTCAACTTTCCAAAAAAATTATGATTTAATTTGAATTTAATAAATAATTATTATTCATTTTCTATTAGAATTACGACTAAAGTCCTGATCGATAGGCTGATTGAAAAACATCTATAACTTTCAACGGTATCATATTTTTTGAACCAAGTCATGTCATATCTCCATGTTTTATAATACTATAGGATTAAAAAAAGAAACAATCAAGAATTTTGACTGCTATATTTTGATATCAGTTTCTTTTATATTTTCAAAAGTCAGAAGTTAAAAAATACAATAATTATTTACTTGGAAAAAATTATGCATACCACATCCGGAGTTGCTGAGTCCTATTTATATATAAAATCTACAAAAAAAATATTATTACTTTATTATGGTTAGGTATTCTATTTAGACCATTTACTTTTTCCCTAAATTTAAGTACTACCCATTGAAATTTCAAATTTTCACCAAATAGATTTTATCATTTTTAAATAAACTTAGTATTTTAGAAACCATATCTTAAATTTTTCAAATTCTATTCTTACATATTTTTGAAATAATATAGATAACTTATCTGGGCCACGTCAAGTTGCCTAACACTGATTTTTCTGATTTTGCCAATTTAAGGCCTACTGGTATAACCATGATCCCTGCCAAGATATGCCCTTAAATTTTTGTCGGGCCCTCTCTTCCGTGAATATTTTTTCACGTGACTTTTAACTTTTACATATATTTGTATTTGTATTTTACTTTTTAATCAATGAGAATGTGAATGTGAAAAAACAGAAATTTACGAGCAGCAGCTCTATGTTGAAGAAAATATATTTTTTAAGTTTTATTTTTACTGTGTGAATTCCTTCCGCCTCCGGGCCTTCAAAAATCTCTTTCCCAGATTGTTAAGGAAAATGTTCTTCCTAAGATTGTAGTTAAGGCAAAATTTTCCAAGTGGAGAGAAAGACCCAATCACCCGTAATGGAAAATAAACATAAGGAATTTCAAGTTCCAACCTATACATGATAATTTCCTTTAATTAGTTATTTATTTCTTTTTGTATGTAACCTATTATAGTTTTGTATTATAAAGATTAGCCGAGAATGCAAAAGATTAAGAAATACTAATGGAATTTTGAGAATCTAAAGAATCCAAAATAATCATTGAAACACAAAATTCTGCAGTAATTCTCATACCCTTTGCCTTAGAATCGAAAACTCGTGTAACTAGGTATTGACCTGAAATGTTTGAACATGCGATTAGAGCTAGAATTTAAAATACTTAACTACTCAGACGAAAGACCGAGTACCATTAATATTGATATTATAAAAGTAGTCTTATAGAACAACACAAATGCACTAAGGGGAACTAGAAAATTCTGGACGGTAAGTGGTGTCAGAATCTTCAAATTTGGTAGATAAAACAATAGTTACGGTTCATAATGGAATGCTTTACCATGTTGTGGAAATTATTCATGAAAAAACTGCTAACAGTCCCTTCCCTTTGACAAAAGACTCAAAGCCACATTATGACAACTACAGTGATTACTTTGAGAAAAAGTGAGTATATCTCATCTTTTATAGTCTTAATGCCCATCCAAGTTTATTTACATAAAATTGATTGCAATAGTTCTAAATATCATATCATGATGAGTTTGCAGGTATGGAAAGAAACTTCAGCATTTGAAACAACCGCTTCTTTTGGTGAAGCATGTTAAGCGACGCATCAATTTTCTTGTAATAGACCAAGCAAAGCCAGATATGAATAGAGGACATTTTGTGGAGCTTCCTCCAGAGTTGTGCCAGAAATTCCAAAAGTTCCGCCATCCGTTACGAGGTCATCAAAAGCCGGATTCCATCTATTTATGCATCGCTTCATCTTAATGCTATGGGAAGCCAACTCAAAGTAACAGCGAACGCCCAGATTGTCCTATTGTATCCACAGAAGTTTTTATTCCTACGATCAACTGAGATTATGTCGCTTTTATTTATTTATTTAAGATTACCTGCTCCACCTTTTTTTTTTTTTGGTCATAAGTAATATTATTAACTTCTTAATGACTTTATTTTACTGGTAGATAATGGAAGCACTCACTTCACACAAATGCATAGAGTGTTTTTCATATGAGCGCTTGGAGTTATTGGGCGACTCATTTTTGAAATATGCCATTAGTCAGCATCTTTTCATGGAATATGAAAATGAGGATGGACATTTATCAGCACGTAGAGCTAAGGCAGTTTGTAACACAACTCTTCGTCATTTGGCACTGGATCGTAATTTGCAGGTATTATAATGTTATATTTCTTAAGCTAGTGACCATTTGCATTTTTTCTCTTTCTTATTGTTTTTGAACCTTCATTATTATAGTCCAAGCATTTATCAGGAAATCTAGATACAACATCCACAGGAATAACTAATGTTGAAATCTAATAGATAATAGCATTCAAATTATTTTCAATAGGAACATCCAATGTTGAAACATAACCAGTAATAGTATCGAACTTTTGCAAATAGGGATAACCAATGTTGTATTCAGAACTGTTATTCTCTTTTGTTTGAAATCTCTCGAGGCTTAAAAATTAGTGGCAAGCATAACATGGACCTTAATATGAGGAGAATATATTGATATTTTCCTTCTTGAAGAAAAATTCTTTACATAATTTTCTTTTGTGTTCTCTCTTGAATTTTTACTTTCAATAAGAGCTGATACTATTGCTGATAGAAAACAATTGGTTGCTTATTTGGAAGAATTTTGATTTTGACAACTTCTATGTATAAGTTGAGTTTTTGTCTATTTTAGGTTTAATTTAATAATTGTTTGTGTTTGTTTATTTATTCATTTGAAAATATTGTATTGAGATGTTGATTTTTACTTTGCTTTGTAAAAAGGGATACATCATAGATGAACTATTTGATGTGAAAAAATGGCGTGCTCCTGGGCTATTTTGTAAAAGTATTGTTCCCTGCTCTTGCAACCCAGGAGATCCTAACAGTCTCCAAATGGGGAAAGTTTGTGACAATAGACATCGATGGATTTACTCAAAAACAATATCAGATGTTGTGGAGGCTTTAATTGGAGCACATTTAGTTGGAGGTGGTACAATTGCTGCCTTTGAGTTCATGAAGTGGATTAACATGGAGGTTGAAATTGAAGACAAGTCATTACAGAATGCACTCAATCATAGTTTTGCTTCTCATAGTGTCTTGAACACAAGTTTGAATGAATTGCAATCACTTCTAAATTACCACTTTGAGAATGCATCCCTCTTAGTGGAAGCAATCACACATGCTTCAAATAATGAACTTGGAGGATGTTCCTACCAGGTAATTTTTATTTCACCTTACATTGCACAAACTTTGATAGTACTTGCAAAATAAAATTCCTCAAGACTGAAAGTTAATATTATGTCTATATTTGACAGCAGTTGGAATTCCTAGGCGACTCTTTTTGGATTTTCTTATTACTTGGCATTATTATTCAACATACCAACAACTATCCCAAGGAACTCTATAAGATTTACGGCAGGCAATTGTTAACAATGAGAACTTTGATCAAGTAACAGTGAAACATAATATTCACAAGCATCTTAATTATCATTCAGACGATTTAGGAAATCAAATAAAAAAGTTTGTTGAGGAATTTGAGCAATGTAAAGGTGGCAATTGCCAGTTTATATCATTTGGAGCAGGAATGCATGCTACGAAGGCAAGTTATTTAGTTTTACATTGTGAGAATTCTTTGTTTAGTGCATACTTCATAAAAGTAGTCAACTGAATTGTATCTTTTTCTTAGATGAAGTGAGTTATTTAGTACAATCATAGACATGCGATATTAGTTACTTTGTATGTTAATATAAGCATTCCCTTTGATTACAACTTACTATTTTTCTTGAATGCAGGTACTAGGAGATTTACTAGAAAGAATTTCAGGTGCAATATTAGTGGATACTCGACTTAAACTAGATGTTGTCTGGGAAAAAATAAAACCTATTTTGTCTCCCTTGGTTACACCTGGAAACATGAAATTGCATCCACTACGGGAGTTGAATGAGCTTTGCTATCAGCACCATTATAAACCCAACTGGAAGAACATCTCTAAGGCAGGGAAAGTTCATGTGGCCACTGTACAAATACAGATTAAGGAATCCATTGTAGATGCAGAAGGGTCAGACATGAATAAGAAGTTTGCACGAACTAAAGCTGCCAAACATATGTTGCCATTGTTAAAGGTAATTTCAAACATTGTTGTTAGTGCATATAGTCTTACAAGACTATCACAACCAAAAGATTAAGTAGTTTAGCTATCAAATTTCAATTTATTTTTACTAATCAATAGATAAGTCTGATAATAATTGGGAATTTTTGATCCTGAAATATTTGTTTTGTAAATAAGGGAATGGGAATATATCATGACAGTCATATCTATGCCCAAAGTTCAATGGACATGACTAGGAATGAATCTCAACATGCATCCAATATCATTTCCCAAGATAAAATGGTTTGTCTTTCATATAATATTGAGTTTAATTATGCTACCTGTAATTTTTTTTAAAAAAATCGAGTGCAAGGAGATAATATTTTGATTTTGGAACAGATAATAGATTCAGGAGAAGTGGATATGGTTGATTCACAAGATCAATGTCACAAAAGAGAAACCCAACAAGAGAAGAATTTATCTTGTAGCAGCAAATCAATGCAAAGTAAAGACTTGGATCCACTTCCACATATGAAATCCAGTAACAAGAAGGATAATAGGCTTTCAACTGGAAAGCATAAATTAGAAGAGAAAAAGGAAGGTATATGTATGACAGAAGATCGTCCAAAGAAGAGGGTCAAAACTAAAAAGACAAATCTTTTGGTGACACCGGTGGAATCCTTAATATCTAAAGACCATATTGGTGATGGAAAGGATGACGCCATAACGCACAATTCCAAGGATGACTCAAACTAGAGTTGCTCCCCGGAGGTAGTTTTTTTAATTAAAATTAAATCTTTTTTAGTTTTAAGCTATTCGGTTGTACATGATTAAATCTAAGGGATGGTTTATGGTAATGAAATTAAATTTCTATGTTAAAAATGAAAAGCTATTCTTTGGAAGTTAAGGTTGGACTTAAACAACACACATGTTTAGCGTGGGTCCTGCTTAATTACAATTATGTTTCTTGTTTTCATCTATTTTTATATAGTATTATATATTTTTATTAATGTTGCAATGGTAATGTAACAATTATTCATTTATTATTATTGATTTTTAAACATCAAATCATATTTTTATATAGAGTATTGTATATTTATCTTTATATTTTAAATTATATTTATTATATAAATTTAATATATAGATATAAATAATATAATATTATATAAACATTAATATAATTAGAATATATAGTTACATAACATAAAATATAATATTATAATATAAATATATAATAATAACATATAGTTTATAATATGTATTTAATTAGGGTTAGGTAAGCATTATAATTTAATTAGAATTCAATTGGGGTTAGGTTGACCATTCAATTTGGATTATAATAATGGTTGTGTTTATAGTTACAATTCTATAATAAAGCATAAGATTATGATTATGGTTACTATTATGGTTAGGATGAAATTAGGGTCTATTTGAGATTAGGGTTAGAGCTACAATAACAATTATAAGTATGCTTATTATTATATTTAAATATGATTAATATTATAATTGAGATTTAAATTAAGGTTGAATTAATGTTACAATAAACCTTACTATTAGCATTAAGGTTACAGATCTTGATTAGTAGTAGAATTAAAATTATAGTTAGACTTACAATAGAGGTGAAGACCTACATCTTTAATGAGTAAGTGATAGATTTTGGAAGGTCTTTCTTCCTTATAACCCAAACATAACCCTAATTCTAACTTTCTTTCTAACCTTAATCCTAACCATAATTCTATCATTCACATTGATTATTAATACTATAATTAATATGAAACATAATTATCAATTAATATTATTATTATTATAAATTTATATTATTTAAATTAAATTTATTCAAAATTAATTATATCATTTAGTTTTAAAATAATTGTAATTAAAATTAAGTTTAAACTTAACATTATTATATAATTTCAAAAAAAAAAAAAACTTATATCTTAATGAGAATTCAATTAATTTTTAAGTTGTATATGCTACTATTTATAATATTATATTTATATAAATATATTATACATTATAAATTATATTTATATAAATATATTATAAATTATAAATTATATTATATATATAAATTATAAAATATATAATTATATATAATATAATATGAATATAAAGTAAGTATATAATTGTATTATATACTATAAATATATAAAATATATATTATAAGTTATAAACTATTATCTATATATTTGTATATATATATATTTTATGGGTAAGAAGATGTGGACATGGGGTCCACTCCCATATAAGATATAGCAAAAGAAAGAATTACATCAACCCTGTAATAGGGGTGCATTCAATGATTCCAAATTGGAGAAAAAAACAAAACAAAGACTATTATAGTTACTCACAGTTCCTTTACCTACAATGAACCAAAACATAGAGCACCTACCCTAAATATAAGAGACAAGATAAAATCACACCACCCAAATCATGTTGCTACATTATCCCCCTTCTTGGTCATCTGATGTGGAGGAATATATCTCCTTCACTTTTGTCCAGCCTTGATCGTTTGAATGGCAGTTTCCTTTAGATTTATCCTCCCAACCCTGCCCATTTGAGGGCATCAAAGAATCCTCAGGGAGATTGTTCAATGATTCCATAGGTTGTTTTGTTGTTGTTACTAAGGTATCAGAAGTTGAGGACCTCTGTGAACATTGTCCTTTCTAAGTGGCATGGATTGCTTGGCTGTATTAATTTCTTATTTACCTTTTGCTCTAGGGGAATTTCCTTGTCTATTTCCACTTTTTGCTTCTTGAGATCCATCTTTGAAGGTGAGATATTCTATTTAGGAGGGTGCATAATAGAATAGTTTATGGGGGAAGAGTCCTTCCACCAAGAAGCCTCCCTATTTGGTTGAGATTTGATTGTTGGGAAATCTGCTACAATGTGCCCAATTTGGTAACATTTCCTACATCTAAAAATTAAACCTTCATAGTCCAATGTCTGTTTCTAGCATTGATCATTGGCCCTCAAGATAATTTCTACCCAAGATCCTTGGAGATGTTCAATTCCACCAAAATCCTAGCAAAAGCTATGTGGATAAAACTTTTAGAGTTATGATCTAAATAAACAAATATGCCCAAAGAATTTCCAATTGCTGCAAAACATGATTCAAACCAGTAGTGAAGGGGGAGATTTGAGCTAAAAATGATTCAATAGATGGATCAAATTCTGGATGCCAAGATTTTAGCTGTAGCATATTTTCTTCCCACATCCAAACATAATTAAGAATGGTGTTCATGTCTCTCTTGCAGTCAAAATCCACAACGAAAAAACACCTCGCGCTAGGGTAAATTTCAAGATTTCCCTCCATATGTGGAAGCTATTCTTGTGTAATCCAATCATGGATATTTGGAAGACTGGGCCAGTGATGGTTAAATTTCCTGATTAAGCCATTCTCAGAAAAGAAACCTTCATTTTCAGGAAATTCCTTCAACAGAGTGTCATCAAAATTCAAAGACATGGGTTTAATCACCCGATTAAGCCATTCTCAGAAAAGCAACCTTCATTTTTCCACAATTCCTTCAACAAAGTGTCATCGAAATTCAAAGATACGGGTTTACTTGAGCATTGCATGATTCTCTTATTTCTAGTAAATTTCTTGTGTTTCTGCAATGAGTCCATCAAAGAGTGGGAGCCAAATTTGGCCACCTCCAAGAATGAGCATTTATATTATATTATATTTATTATTCATTAAATAAAGATAATATTTATATAGTTATATTATAATATTACATTTAATATTAAATATATTTTAAATTATATTATACATGTTGTAAACTATTATTTATATATTTATATTATAATATTATATTATATATTTATGTTATGTTCTATATATATTTATTATATAAATGTTTATATAATATTTATATAACATAAATATATAAATATAATATAATATACTATTATTTATATAGTATAATACAATATTATTTAGATAATAAATACATAAATATAATCTAAAATAAAAATAAAAATATATAATAATATATAGTAGTATATGAAAATATGATTTGATTGTTTAAAACTTCAATTTAAGAGAAAAAGTTTGGCCACAGTAAAAAAGATGATCATGATGCAATCCTAGTTAACACAAATGGAAACAAAGAAATGGGGTTGCAATAGAACAGGGCCCACACTAAGCGTCAATGCTTAGTTTGTGTTGTTTAATCCCCGTTGGAAGTTAATGCTACAAGCACACTTTATATTTTCTTTTACAAATTATAGTAATGGACTAAAAATGTAGATATCTAAAATGGTTGTCCTTTATAAATTTTCTTCTTCTACTTGTTAGAACTAGTTGACTTGTTAAAAGTATGCAAAAAATTTGTAGAAGTATTGAAATTTTCACTAATGCAAAAATATGGAGAAATAAAGATATAAATTGGATATTTATATTTTTTTGATTTGATAACTAGAAATAATTATTTTACTATGAACAATTTAGGTGGCTTCATAACTATTCCAAATGAGGATGTAGAAAGTAATCATCCAAAGAAGAGGGCAAAGAAAATGTGTTCCCTACCAGGTATAGCATTTATAAAGTGTAATCCGATCATATTTCCAATAAGACTTATATGTTCTATTCTATAGATTATAGAAATACAAGTTTAGCATATAATGATACTTCTAATATAACTAATATCCTAATTAGAAATGGGTTTTTTATATGATTTCATGAATATTATTTACTTTTTAAATTGACAATATTTTATAGACAATAATATTTCTTGGTAGCCACAAATTGATAAAATTTTATGATAGAGATTAATATCATTTAATACTAATTTTATTGTGGATTTGTTTCACAGTAAGCATTTTTCCCAATTCGAAACTAGGTAGCTATAGACGTAAGTTATATGAATTGTGTCAAAACATGCATTGCAAAGAACCTTAATTTGTATTGAGAGAACAAACCGGCATGCCTAATAATGCAAGGTATTTTTTGGATTCTATATTCACATTGGTTTTGTTGGTATGCTTTTACCTAATATTCACTTATATGGTTGCTTTTATAGATTTATATTCAAAGTTGAGGTAAAAATTTCTGATAAAGATATATTCTCAATAGAAGGTGAAGAAGAAAGAAACCGTGCAAGTGCAAAAGATTCAACTACACATAAGATGTTGGTGAAACTTCAAGACCGTGGATTATGTTTTATAAAACTTTCAATAATGATAATGAAAACATTTAACATAAACACAGATGTGAAACCTCCATAAAGATGAAGAATTTGCAATTTATAAAGATCATTTGTTTTGAGACCATTTCTAAACCCATTGTACCTTCTTTTGTGACACTTTTATATGGGTATGATGATATAAATTTTGATATTTAGATGATAGTTGAAAATGGTTATATATGACCAATGTTTTTCTTTACAATGTTTGAGATGTAGATAAATATCTATGATATTAGGTCATGTGTTGATAATTGTTATTTCCTTTTGTAGTGTTAATCTACTTGAATGATCTAGATTGATCAAGTAATTGATGATTTATGTATCATGTGATGTCATAAATGAGTATTTGATCTATTCATGGCTTATTCTTATGTTTTCATTATGTGATTCACTATGAATTTGTTTGGTGAACATGGTATTGAGATGCATAATTATTAAATTTATTTTGTGAAGATGGTATTGAGATCAATGATTATTGTATTTGTTTATATGCCTTGATTATCACATTTATTTGAGAATCCATTAAAGGGTGTGATTTGTATGATGTGTTTCATTGAGATAAATTCCACACATCTTTTTAGATCAATAGATATGTAATGTGCCTTATGCTTCAACCATTATTTTATAACAAATTTAATATGTGCATTGAGAATACAAAATACATGGACAAGCCAACATGAAACATAAAAAGGGTTGACTATGACTATATATTGAGGGATTCAAATGAAAGTATCATGTGTTTTTTGGAAGCTTATCTTTCTTCACCTTGTGTGGTGATGCTAGGCTATGGTTGTATGTAAAGAGAGTTGACTATGAGACTATGACTTGGGGACCCTTATGTTGTTATCTTGGTTGTCTTTTATGGCATATTTTCTTAAGATATAATGTATTTATGTGGTTCCAAGTTCTTAGGAGTGGGTTGTCTATGTATGTAGTTTATAAATTAGATTTAAATTAAATTATAAATGAAAATTTCCTTATTAGTCCTTGCTCTAGCAAGTAACTATTATGATGGATAAGTGATCATTGTTACTATTCAAATTGTACTTTAGAATCAATCAAAAAAAATATATTTTTTAACAATACATATTTATTCTTTGAATGTGAACTTTTCCAAATTCTATGGAACAAGTTGTATTAGTCCTTGTACTAGAAAGTAACTATTATGAAGGATAAGTGATAATTGTTATTATGCATAATTTATAATCAATCAATTTTTTTTCTAACAATACTAATATTTATTCTTTGAATGTGATTTTTTCCAAGTTCTTTGGTGCAAGTTGAGTTTATGTAGGTAATTTATATATAAGATTTAAATTAAATTTTAAATGTGAATTTCCTTATTAGTCTTTGCCCTAGCAAGTAACCATTATGATGGGTAAGTGGTAATTGTCACTATTCACTATACTTTTTAATCAATCAAAGTTATAACTTTCTCCTAACAGTACTAATTTTTATTTTTGAATGTGACCCTACATATTGTAATTTAGTACATTTTTAAAAATGAATTCTTTATACTTTTACTCGCTAAATCTTTAGAGTTCTTATTAGAGCCTTTATATGAATCAAGAAATATATCTTGTGATATTATTGAACCAATAGTAATATTGTACATAAGTAAGATGAATATTCCACAAAATTATATTTCTTTCTTTCTTTCTTTATATTCTTGGAAAAATAATCTTATATTTATGTGCTCTCTATCTAATTAAAATTTATTTTTGTATTAATAATAGTTAGATAAACATTTACATCTTTGCATTCAGACCATAGTCTTTTAAGCAGTAGCCACTTTTTAGCAAAAATATAGAGTATGAGATGATTCTTATAGCTTCTACAGGTTTAAACAATTTAAGATATGTAGCGTTATATGCTTATAAGAACTGATTTCCAGCTTATACAAAATTTGCTTCAATGCAACTTATACAGGTATATACAAAATTATCAACATGAAGCTCTTGAAAAAGACTAAATTGTGGATCAATTATCATTTCTATGAGCTCCCTAACCACTATCAGCTAAACCCCCATTGTCATCCTCTCTTGTCAGTCCAATGATTGAGACAGTATCTTCTTCTTGCCAAGCATGTTGTGCATGTTGATAGGGGCCCCTATGCCTCACAACTCTGCCTTCTCCAGCATGGTTAAGGGCTTTTTGAAATTCTCTAATTTCCCTTTGGAAGAGTGCAAAATCTCTATCATTGATGTTTATTGTTCCTTCTCAGGTGATGCTTAGTGTTCCATCCCTGTAGAGGTCTGTAAATTTGTCGAGGGAGACTTCAATATGGAGTGTAACCTGCAAGGAAAAGGAAATAAAAAGATATGCAAGTCTTTTATTTGACTTAGTAAGAACCCTCCTGCAGCCCTTAAACTTGTCATTGTTCCTTGCCTTCCAAACCTGCCAAAGGATTTCATTAGTCAAGCAAATCCAAAATAACTTACATCCCTTACTTAGATTTAAGTCACATAAGAGAATTGTCGATAAGGGTGTGGTTCGGTGGTCAAGTCGCTTGGTTACAGTGACAAACACTAGGGTTCAAACCCTCGTTGGGACAAAGTGCTCACAGACCTTATGCCTTCATTGGGTCAATGATCTCATGAGTTTAGTAGTTTCTTGTGGTTTCTTGTACCTAGTTCATAGCTCCAGTCAAAAGTGTTTACCCCTAATAATATGGGTGCATTGCACCTTTTATCAAAAAAACAAATCAATAAGAGAATTGATTTCTAGTTAATAGTGTTATCATCTAGCCAAATATTCAAATGATAGTAGAACAACCTCCAAATCTATTTTGCATATAAATAGTCAAACAAGATATGAATCACATATTCAAGAGTGTGAAAAACACTGTAAATATCAATATCATTAGATTTGTATATAAAGGGAAGCCTTTGGAGAAGGGTGAGCCACCTGAAAGAAGCTTTCTTAGGTTCAACATAGTTGTGTTAGGCCTCCTCAAGGACATTTTCCTAGCAGGAGTCTGGGAGAGAAGTTCCCCAACAATGGTTGAGGTGTTTAAAAACATCCTTCAAATTTAAATCTTTTTAGATTATTTTGGCTTTGAGGTTGACCAAATTCCCATTATCCTTCCACAAAAGGTCTCGAGCAAGGTCAAGGGTGGGAGTTGTAGAAGAGGGGAATGTAGCCCTTGAGCAAGTTGATACCAAGGTAGAGTAGGTTCTTGATGCAAAAGGGGGGAGATCAAACTTAGTGCTCATGGCCTCTAGGATTTTGAAGCTACCATTATCATTAATATCACTAAAAACTTTAATTCCTGCTTTATACCATTTTTTTGTAGAGTAGCCCTAGAGGAGAGCAAGGGAATTACCATTTTGGTGTAGATTCCACCAAATAGAACAGAAGCTTTGGCACTTAAAATTGTTGAGGGTTATGTTGGGGATTTTAAGATGAGCATTGTGCTTGGTGATTTCCCAAGCCTTCCAAAGGCTCTTAAAAACTAAGGATCCAAATGGAGTCATGGGATGACTAGAGATGAGAATTTCACAGAGGGGCAGGCCCTTCCAAGCCTTGGCCTGTTTAGGTACTGCATTCATAATGTTATTTCTGACCAAAATTTTCTAAGGTTCGTTACCCTCCAAAGATTTTACCACCCACTTAGGGGCTAGAGTGATTCCCTAGAGCCTCAAGTCCTTCAATCCAAGGCTACCTTGCACCTTGTCAAGATAGCACCAATCCCAATTTACTGCATTCTTTTTCTTCTTCCCTTTATCATCAGACCACAAAAAATCTCTAGTTCTTTTTTCAATTTCATTGATTTGGTAGTTGCAAAAGAACCAAATGAAGGCATAGTAAATGTTGCAACAAGATAAAATTTTTTGGAAAAATTGAATCCTTCCATCTAGTGAAAGATAGTGTATGTTCCACTTTTCTAGTTTCTCCTCTATCTTTTCATTTATCCATTTCCACATTTCTTTGAGGTTAGGGATGATGAAAAAAGGTATCCCAAGGTACCTTACCTGCATGTTCAGGCCGCCCCATTAAAAATTGAAATATTTTAACTAGTCTAGGGGGGATTCCTTCCACCCAAGAGAAATTGATTTGGTGTTGGATATTTTTTCTCCTGAGGCTAAGCGAAATAGCTCAAGCTTCATCATTAGGGACTCCATATTAATTTTTTCCAGATCAATGAACAAGGTAGTGTCATCCACAAATTGGACACTAATCAACTCATTGTTGTAAGGTAGTCTAATTCCTCTTACTCTTGGGGAGAGAGGTTCTCTCAGAAGAAAGTGAAGAGCCTTAGAAGCAATAACAAATAGTTTTGGGGCTAAAGGGAATCATTTTCGAATGGATCTTTCCAGACAAACCTCCTCTGAGAACTTCCCATTCACCTCAATCTAGGTGGATGCATCCTTAAACAATGCATACACCATGTTGCAAAATCTTTTAGGAAATCCAAAAGCTCTAAGTACAACCCTTAGGAAATGCCACTCTATCCTGTCATAGGCCTTTTCAAAATCTAGGAGTAGCATTGCTACTTTCTAGTTGGATACCTTTTCCCACTCCATGGCTTCCCAACTTGTTATGAGGTTCTCTAGAATGTAGCAACCTTTGATGAAACCAGTTTAAGTGGAGCTAACAAATTTTGGCAATAGATTGACCAATCTTAAAGCTAGCACTTTGGCCAAAATTTTGTATGAGACATTTAGAAGAGTTATTGGCCTCCATTTTTTAACAAGGTTCTTTTTAACCCCCTTTGGAAGAAGTTTGATGATACCCTTGTTAATGGACCTTCCCAGAGAGCCACATCTAATAGCTTCCTCATACACCTACAGTAGATCTTCACATATCCACTCAATTTTTTTTTTGTAGAATTCCACAAGAAACTCATCCCAACCTAGAGATTTATCATTATTCATGAAGGAGATAGCCTTCCATATTTCCTCCTTAGATAACTCAATAGAAAAAGAGGCAACATCATCCATAGAGATCTTTTTGGGGATAATGCTTTGAATGAAACTCCTTGCCTCACATTTGTCCCTCCCTTCCCCTTCTGAAGAAAAGAGAGTCCTATAAAAGCTAAGGAATTGATTCAAAATGTCTTCTTGAGAGCTAAGAAGATTCTCACCATCCCAAATTTTCCCTACCTACTCCTTTATGCCATTTTCCTTTAGGAATTTGAAAAAAAAAATTGACCCTTTTTCACTAGTTTTTAGCCAATTGATTTTTGATCTAACTCTCATCCCTTTGAATTTTCGAGTTTGAAGCTTCCTTAAGCTATCCTTGGCCTTCACCAGATCTTCCCCCAAGGATAAGTCTCCTAGGGTCTTTTGAAGCTTGGATTCAGCTTCAAAAAGGAAATTCTAAAGGTCATTCTCTGGCCTCCTATTTTCCAACACCCTCTTTTTCCCCACTATATGAAAGAGGTTCCTCCATGATTCAACATTAGTTTTCCATCTCTCAATGGAAGTGGAGTCTTTGAGCATCCATTTATGTATTTCCTTGATTGAGGAGATGGCCTCCTTGCAATCATCATCTTCAAGAAGCATGGTATTGAGCATAAAATCTTGACTCTTGGTTGTTTTCTTGGGACCATCTTGACAAAATGCAAGGTTGGCCATGATAGGATGGTGATTAAAAAGGGTGTAGGGGTGGACTCGAACCTTGACCCCTTTTTCATTGGGAATGAAGTTAAAACAATCCTTACTCACATATAATTTGTCCAGTCTTAAATATATTTGGTAGTTTCCTTTTTGTGCATTACACCAGGTATACCAAATACCTTTGCATTCCTTTGTACATTTTCCATGGGGTTAACCAAGTTGAGTTTGAGTTTTAATTTGAGACAAAAATTCTTTTCATTTCCCTTCTAGGATATGTTGATTCCTCCCCATTTATGCTCCATTTGTTCTATCATGCTAAAGTCACCACCAAGCACCTAGAGGATAGTTGGAAGGTTAGCAAGCCATTTCCATAGAGATATTCTATCCCTGTAGTCATTCAAAGTATAAAATGAGCATACTCCAAATTCCTTGTCTTCAATTTTCAAAGTCACCCATACGACTCTGTTGCATGGGGAGCACCTAGATCCTATTAGGTATTGGTTCCATTGATTGTTTGTTAGAATGGTTGCTCCCCCTACCCTTTTCATGAGTAGTGGAAAAGGAGAAAGCCTCCTTCCATACAAATTTGAGGTTGTTTTCGAGAGAAAACCTCGTAGCTTTAGTTTCGTGGAGAAGTACAAAGTCTTTATTTTTAAAATATTTAGGAATCTTCTAATTATATATATTTTGTCAAGGGACTCAAGTCCCTTGACATTCCAAGAGAAAAATTTAAGCTTCATCATCACCAGTCATGGGGTTATCACTCTGGCCACTCTTGAAATGTTCAAAATAATTAGGAAGCCTCTCTTTTATTTCCCATTTTTTGGCTAGGGGAGATTGAATCGCCACACTTATTTTCTTTCTCTTGCTTGAGGTGATCACCCCTTCTTTGTTAGGGGCCATAGATCCTTTGTTATTTCTCAGTCTTTCTGGACCATTCCTTGGTTTAGTTACTATTTCCACCTATCCTGCTATGAAATTCTCATCTTCACTTATCCACATAACCCCGAGGTCCTTATTTTTAGGGATTCCTATGGGATTTCTTAAGGGATCCACCACACCATTAGGGTTAGTGTTGGGGAGAAAGTTTGAATGGGGGACATAGGGGGATCACTCGCAGGGAGAGGATTATCATTGTTCTCTTGATGGGGGCCACTTTATGGGCTTCCTCCACTATCATGCCAGTTCCCGGTGTTGGTGAGGGGTCCCTATAGCCCTTGTTCAAATTGGTCGCACCAACACCATCTAGGGATGGAGGAATTTTTTCAAATGAAAACTAGTTATTTTTTCTCCTAATTTGGTACTTAATGATTTATGGGCTAGAATTTGGCATGCCCAATATCTTGTTGACTCTTTGCTTGAGATTTTTTAAGGTAATTTGTTGGCAATTGGGCCTCTCTAGCAATAATATATCCTCAGTAACCTATTGAGTGAACTGAGGTCTGGGAGATGACTGAAATATGTCTACCCCACCCCCCAATGGTGTTGGGACATTGGTCGCAAGGGACTCAAAAGGATTGTTGAGGTATATATTATTCCCACGATTGAGTGGATGGGGATCTTTGACAAAGCTTCCAATAATGGAGGTTGTCTCACCATCATATTTAGGATACTTAGATCCAGTAGTAGCATCACTATCTTCACCACCATTTGGCATGGGCCCCTCTGGTTTCCCTACATCAACCACCTCAGGTGATTCAGGCATGGACTTGCTACTTTGTATCTCTTGAAGTCTTACTACTTGATTATTCATAAATGGGTATATAACTTATGTATCTTTAGGAATTTTTGAGTGGGAAAATGGCACACTTATGTGAGCATGGGGACATGTAATTATTTTATTATTCTATGAAGGCTTGGAAATATTATTGTAATGAGACATTAATGAAGTGAATACATAATAAAATGATAAGAACATATTCTATTAATTAATGATTGTATGTTTCATGTGAAGAGAGCTAAGGAGTTACATATGCTAGCTTGAGTGGTGGAAGTCAAAATATGTTTTTTTTTTTTAAAAAGAGGATAAAAAATTTATTCAAAAAAAGAAAGCATTAGTACAAAGAAATTTGGGCCTATAAAGGTGCCCAAGAGAGAATCGAGAAGTCCAACCAGCCAAACCCCCAAACAGAACCAAACAACCAAACCACCAGAACCTCAACAATGACCACCATCCATATCCTTAGAAATAATCCTCTAAGACTTGGTAGTTACTTAGCGAAAGATTATCCTAGCCCTCAATCTACCAATCACTATCATGCTCAGAAGCCCACTTCGCCAAACAATCAACAACTCCATTCCACTCATGAGGGATGTGAGTAACAAACACTACCTCCAACCTAGAGCACACCTGCAAAATATGCCTCACCATTGAGGAGATTTTCCAGTTGACACCCTCCAACTTCTGCCCCATTAGAAAATTAATCATAATTTGAGAGTTTGATTCACAAAAGCTCTTGCACCATCCAAGTGCACAAGCCCACTCCAAATCCTCAAGAATTTCCAATCCCTCCATAAGATTGTTGGTTTGCTTCCCTTTGTGGATGGAGAAAAGAAAATCCATAGACCCAAAGCTATCTCTCCCCATAGCACCAATCCTAGCACGCCCCAGATTGCCCCTAGAAGACCCATCTGTGTTGATTTTCAAAATGTCTTCTAGAGGAGGAGACCAACCCCCAATCCTCTAAACCTTCTTTTTAGCATGCTTACTTTGAAGGACACATAAAAAATCAAAGACCAGATCATGCAAGTCTAGACTATGCACAATCTCCTCATCCCTTCTTTCCAAATGAAAAGCCACTTCACATTTGGCATCCATTGTCTCCTGGATCATGTTCTTCACTCTACCAAACTTGTTGAACAATCAACTTGATCCCACAAAAAATCATGTAGTTCCTTTCCAACCAAGTCTACCAAAGAATGAAACCAGGGCCAATGCTCCACACAATGAAGAGAAAAGATGCATGAGAAGAAGGTATCCCCAAACTATGCCAAAAATTAACCAGAGAGGAAGCATACACACATGGGTGTTTCCACACACACCACCAAAAATGCCAAATAAGCAAAGAATAGGAGAACCTGAAGAAAGATGGGAAGAATCCTCCTCACTATAACCACATATCAGACAAACAAACAAACCTTGAAACCCACATTTTCATAGATTGTCCCATGTCAAAAACCTATTCCAAGCTAAAGTCCACAAGACACAGTTACATTTAGGCCAGGAAAAATTGTTCCAAACCCTTTCCCACCATTGGACTTCCATCCCACCATACTTTCGAGCTATCAGCTCATGATACCCATTAGCCACCATATAAAGCCCCTTAGGATTTAGACTCCAAGCCAACCTATCTTTATCATTAAGAGAACTACATAATCTTCCTTCCATAATTTTATGGAGCTTAGCACAATCCTCCTCCAAACCAACCACATGCCACTCACTCAGGATCTTCCACCTACATAACTCCACTTGACCACAAATATAAGAGGTCTTAAAATCCATCACACAAGACCAACCTACCTCTAAGAAATGCTAGCAAGGGGTTTTCAAATGAGGAAAGTTGTTCATGATGGTAGCAAAGCCATCCCACGAGTCAACCCAAAAATGAGCCTTCGATCCCTTATTACACATCCAAAACAAACTCTCCTTGATCAACAAAGCCCCTTTTTTTGGAGTCTCCCAAATCAAAGAGCCTTTCCCAACTAGTGGAAACTAAGGAGCCTCCTCCTTTCGAATCCCTCCAAGGTATTTATGAGAAATAATCCTTGCCCAACCATGATCTTTCTTTAAGCACCATCTTCAATAAATCTTGGTTGCCAATGCCAAACTGGTCACAGAGGAATCACACAACCCAAGCCCACCAAATTTCTTTGGACTACACATAGTGTCCCACTTCACAAGGCTCCATTTAGAAGATGATATACAACCCACCCACAAAAATTTCCTAGCCATGGAATCCAAATCTTGAAGAAAACCTTTAGGAGCCACTTGAAGCATACACCTGTAGATGGGAAGGGCCTACACCATAGACTTTAGAAGTTGAACTCAACCCACAAAATAAAGCCACCCATGAGTTCAATTGCTCACCTTAGTCCAAAGCTTGTCAAGAATAATTTTCCAAGAACCCTTGGGGAGAGTACCAGATGAGACAAAAATACCAAGATAAGTCAAAGGAAAAGTCCCAATCTAAAACCTCAAAATACGAGCAATCCGCCATTGAATGAGCCTCAGAGTGTTAAAAAATAAAATAGAGGATTTTTCCTCATTAATCAATTGTTCATAAGCTACAAGATAAATATCTAGTACTTTGTGTAAGTTGGTAGCCTCTTTGACCTTAGCCAAACCCATCAGAGTAGTATCATCAACAAACTACAAGTGGGATTGCGAAGGTAAACCATTACCCCAAACCCAACCCTAGATAGGACCCTAATCCACATTTCTCTTAATAACTCTCCCCAACCCTTTTTCCATGAGGATGAATAAATAAGGAGAAAGAGGGTCTCCTTGTCGAAGATGCCTAGAAGCCCCAAATAAGGAAGTTAGCTCCCCATTAACCAAAACCAAAAAGGAGGTAGTCATGACACAACTCATAACCCACATAACCCATTCCTCTGCAAAACCAAAGGAAATAAGAACTTTGCGCAAAAAGAACCATTTGACTCTATCATGTGCCTTAACCATATCTAGCTTAACGAACCTACCCTTTTTTTTAGAAGTTTCCATATAATAGAGTGTTTCAATGGCAATAACCACTCCATCCAAGATTTTCCTACCCTCAACAAAGCCACCCTGTTCTTGAGAATTCAACCTTGTTAACCACCTCTTCAACCTTTCAACAATCAACTTGGAAAGAATTTTATAAACCACATATCAAAGAGAAATGGTTTGAAACAAAGTCAGCCTATTTTCCCCCTCACATTTTGGAATGAGATCAAGAAAGGTAGAGTTCATAGCATGCAACATCTGCTTATTTCTTTGAGATGCCCAAACCACCTCTAATAAGTCCTAATTTATAATATTCCAAAATTCTTGAAAGAAATCAATCAAAAAGCCATCAGGACCTGGGGCTTTCCCTTTCTTCATCGAGAAGACAATATCCTTTTAATTCCTCAAGGGAGATAATTCCAAAAATTTTCGCATTCATTTCCACATCAACCAATGACAGGATACATGCCAAAACCTGACTTTCTTCCTCCTCTACATCCTAAGAATCCTCCCTAAACAAAGAAGAAAAATGTTGCAAATCTTCTTTAGATATATCATCCAAAGAGGACAAATGAACACCCCTATCACTCACCAAAAAAGGTATTGAGTTACCCTATCCCATAGCCTTAACAAAGTTGAAGAAGAATGTAGTATTCTTGTCTCCCTCTTGTAGCCAATCAACCTACACCTTCTATTTCCAAAAAATATCTTCTCGCAACTCACACTCCTCTAGAACTTTTAAATCCCTTGCCTCCTCTTGAGTGAATCCTCATTAAGACCATGATCCCTAATCACTTGGGTGATAGCATCCAAGGTAGTCTTAGCAATGACCTTAGCATCAAAAATGTTACCAAAACACTACTTATTCCACTTCTTATGCTGGTACTTCACAAACTATTGTTGTTTGGAAAAAGAATACATAGTAGTGCCAAAGGAAGGTCTAACCAAATACAATCATTCCACAATACAATCTTGTAGGGAGGGATCATGTAACCACATAAGTTGAAACTTGAAAGGAGGAGAACAAAAAACCTACGTAGAGAAAACAAATACCTTAATAGGATAGTGATCAAAGCCCCCCCAATCCAAATTTTAAAAAAAATAGACCAGGCTCTCCCAATCCAAAAATAGGAAACAAGAAACCTATCTAGTCTCTTAGAAATTCAATCCTTCCCAAGTATCCTATTATTCCAAGTAAATTGACCATTATAGGGTTTAACATCCACAAGATTCAAGGCAACAATATTGTCATGAAGAAGAAAATAAGAGGGATCTAGTCTCAAAATGCCCCCCTCTTTTCATCCAAATCAATGATGGCACTAAAATATCCTACAATAACCCAAGGATAAAGAGGAGTAGAATTCCTAATAAGATTAATGTGAGTCTATAAGTGGTGCTTATGAGTCAAATATATCAGAGCATAGATATTGGAGAGGAGAGTAGTTTCATCGGTCTCCAAAATCGAAGCAACCATCAAGATTGCAGATTTACAGGAAAACCACCATAAAGGGGAAATTTTCAAAGGATTCCATAAGAAATCCAAACCCCCAACATTTCCTTGGGCACCAATGCACTGAAGTTGACCATTCCCCCACAATTTTGGAATTATACCATACATGGTTTCAATAGATAACTTAGTCTCCTGAATAAAGAGCACATCAAGAGAAATATTTCTCACCAAATCTTGAACAACTTTTTGTCTAGGGCCACTATTCAAGCCCCTTACATTCCATGAAAGCGTGAACATTTCTGAGTGTTGGAGAAGTGAGATTCAAGATCTTCATGGATCCTAACTCAACCAATGTTTCCCCCATAATCCTAATCTTCTCTAAAGCCTTCTTTCTCCCAACCTTACAAGATTTCTTAGAAGCCCCTGACTTGATATTTTTTTGTTGAAGACCCAAAGAAGGAGAAGCTATATCTACTTTAACCAAATTGGACCCTACCATCACCAGTGAAGGAGAATTTTTCCCCACTAACTTCTCCAAGTTTTCTAAAGCCTTAGGAACTATAGGAACCACGACACTCAAAGTCGTATCCATTTAAAGTACTCCCCCCTCTTGTGAATTTTGAATACATTTGGGGTTAATACCCCCCTAAATCATTTTAGAGGCTCCTTGATCTAGGGACATTAGGCCCAAATTAACATCTTGTTGACTAAGATCATCCAATACATCAAATCTATTCAAGTTATCCCCATCCTACCATGCAGTTGAAGACAACCATAAAATAATTATTGGCCAGCAACATGACCTCCATCTCACCCTCTAGATTCCAAGTTTGCATAGCCCATGTCTCCAAAAAAATTAGTGAAACTCTCAAACCTATTAATTTATAGAATAGATCATGATTGGAAAAATATTCCACATCCTCCATGATTGAGTCTGGCTAAAGCACCAAGAATAGTTTCTCTTGGCTTTGTTCCAAGCAACCATTAATCTTAGGAATGTGAGATCCTTTGGAAGGAAAAGGTCCACTAAAATATAGGTCCTTCGACATGGAAATATTCTCCTCATCAAGCTTGGAAGAAGATGAAGAACCCCCTCTCAAAGCAGCTCAAAAATCCATTCAAGGGAGAGCTAAACGTACTTGCCCCCATAGGTCGTTGTCCCCACCACAAAAAAAGATAAGACCCAATGGATCGATGCTTCTCCCACACAAAAAGCCAAGGTCAATGGCTTCAAAACAAGCCACACACAATAGAATAGATATCTCTAGCACAAAAATCAATGCAACAATGAGTAGAAAAAATAATGAGACTAGAAATAACCACCCTAAAATAGATAGACACCCCCCCCAAGTGCAAAAAATAAAACCCAAGAACACTGATGGATATGCACAGGTATGCATCCGGGCTCATAGGCTGCAGGCTAAAGCCCCTGTGTAGAGCACCCAAATGGCCATCATCCTCGTAATATGGTTCATAAATCAAATATGTTCATGAAGAAGTTCTATTCTATTTTTGGAGGTCACTCTATTAAGGTGGGTTACATGAGAATTCTCGCCATGAGATATTTGGACCTTGGATTTCTTATTGGTTTTCCTTTTGGTAGTTTTTTGAGCTTCTTTAAGTCTATATATTGAGGGATTCAAATGAAAGTAATATGCATTCTTTGGAACATTATGTTGTCAACATTCGTTGTGGATTGAAGAGTATTAATCTCTCTTTTCTCTTGATAGAGTATTGGACTCTAAGAATGTATTGTGACCATTAATTGTTATTGAATAATACATTGAGTGTCCTTTCAATGCTATTTTAAAAAAAAACTTTTTGAGGGTATATCTATGTCATTTTTTTGTTTGTGGTTGCTCCTAATCTTCTTTTCTTATTTTTATTTTTATTCTTTTCTAAGTGTTGTTGAAGTTCTATGTTGATTGTGATATTTTCTTTGTAAGAATAATATGGAAATACTTTATGTTAATTATTTAAGTTTAATCTTGAGTATTGTAAAGGGTTTTGTGGGTATATTTCCTTACATAAAATGTATTTGTTAGTAATGTTGTACTTTTATTTCAAGGATACAAATGTTTCATTATGATAACTCACCATGATAATCTTAGTGTGCATGCATTACAAAAACATGATATTGGTGTATAGTCGAGGATACTAGGATATGTATGTTTCCTTATGAGAGGGAAATAAAAAACTTGTAAAGAAGTAATGATACATTAAGTTTTCTATGCTCTACTTCTATAAATACTATTTGTATAAAATGTAATCTTTGTTATTGTCAAAATATTTTGATCTCATTTTATTTCACTGTGACTTTCTTTTTAGAGAATATTTAATATAAAATGTTTTCTTAGAAATTCATTGATTTTTTTTGTTTCTTAGAAGGTAGGACCATTCATGATTAAAAAATAATTTAGCAAGGAGATGTGACATAACTAAATTATTATATTTTGTATTATTGTAGAATGACTAAAATTTTAATTGCAATTTTTTTTGCCTTATTATTACTTGCTAATAGGATTTTATTAGTAATCAATAATGATACTTCTCAACCATTTAAAATTATGTGTTTTTCAAAATCAATGTCAAAATTTTCACATCTGAATATGGTCATTTTTAATGAATAATAAAATAAATTTGTTAATTATATGAAATTTTATTTGTTTAAATATTTTGGATCTAATTAGAGCCTATATCTAGATCTAGAAAACACATTTTTTAGAAAAAAATATATATGATTTGTACAAGACACATCAACCCAACTAGAAAAAATAGACTATAAAACATAGGCTTTTACATTATCAACCCACACTTTGGGTGATGCATACATATAACATTATCTAATCTACATGTAAAAAAACTAAATGTTAGGCCTTCAATTCTTTGCTTTGCTATTATTTTTAACATAGAAGGGATCACTAGCAACAATTTTAGTTCACCAAGTTGTGTAGATGGTTTCACTTGTGTCTACAAGGAGACTTCAAACATAGATAAGTTACTTGTGATCAAGAAGAATGTAGAAGGTGAAATAAATACTCAAACAATAAACTCAAATTCTTTTCAATGCTTAATGAAACATCATATTCAGGTAAATAATTTCATTTAAAAGAAGAAATAAAATAAGTGTTCTCTCACCCATAACTCCTTGTTGCACATAAAACATGTGTGATTGTGTATTGATGGTTTTTTTCTTGAGAGATGATATGTAGTTCCTCACTTGGCTAGTGTGATTCAACAATTCCATTTTAAAGAATAATAAAACATAGTGTCTTTGGAAGATATGGGATTATTGGAAGGATTCCTTACTAATTGAGAGGATGGGAGTGACAAAGAAGAATGAGGTAGGTATTCCCCTTTGAGAGGATATGCAGTTTTGACGAACACATGTAAGAATTTAAAAATATATGAATGTATTGGAGGATAAAAGATAGGAGATGAAATGATGGATAGATTAGGGATATAGGGAAGGGAGATATGAATAAATTGGGGAGGATGATATTAAAATTGAGTCAATTGAGAAACCTTTATTTTAAGTTGTACTTGGCATTATGCTCCAAGGTATGAAGAAAAGGGTGATGATGTGCCAAATGCATAAAGGACTAACCCAAAAGAAAAGATAAAAAAAATTTATATATGTTTTATGGAACCATGATATGGAATACTATGATGTTGTTGTGGCGGTATGATTCTAGGATCATTACAAATATAAATAAAAAATAATATATAAGAAAGAATGCATAATGATACAAAGACAAACAAATATTTATGTCCTAGTCAAGCCAAAAATTGATTGCTTGATTGAGTATGACGGTAATGCTAATAAAATTTTTTACAATGAGAAAAATTTAAGGATTGGGAATGATATATTTTGATAAAAAAATATTTGAGTAAAAAATGGATGAAGGTTTTCAAAAAGGTTGGGAACAAAATTAATAGATTCTTTGGAGTATGCACTAGAATTTATAGATTAGGATTGCATGCATTAGGATGAATTATTGTCTGAGTTTTTGGGAGGTGGAGGCTTGGAGTTGATGCCAAGGAGAACCAATTATAGACAAAAGAGTGAAAGGGTAGTCTAGGTATTTTTTATGTAGCTAATTGGAGGATGGGTGATTAAAGGAAGTGAGTATAGATATTATGTTTTAGGATGGGAGGTATTAATGGTATTTGGAGATGAATTTAGGAAGTGATCTCCAAGGATTATCTTATAGAGGAATAACATGGACCATATTGGATATGTTTCTCATCATTTGGTGTTATAATTTTTTATTTTTCCAAATATTATATATGACTAAATATGATTGGAGCAATGGGAGGAGCTAGAGACTAGAGACGATAACTTAATGGATCAAGGTATTAAAAATCATGTAATGGAGGGTTTAAAGAGTAATTAAGGCTTGTATTGTCAAAAATATGCTTTGGCATTGTGCCCCTATCCTTAATGAGGTTGAATGAATGAAGGGGGAATGAATTGGGCATAATGGGAATCAATATGAAAATATAATGGATAGGAAGATAGGGTGGATTCAATAGGTTAGGGTAGATAGTATGGGATAATATTTCCCCTAAGTTTAGGGTGCCCTTAGATAATGGATTATGTAGTGTAAACAAATATTTTGGCTCCTAATGGATCTCTTGCACTTCTAGGGTTTTCACCTAAAAGGAGAAAGATGGACAAAAATGGGCAATGTCTACACTCAAAATAAATGCAAGGATGGATGAAGTATGCCTAAATGAAATGTCTAAATGCAATAAATTGATAAAAGAAATGATTTATTAATGTAAAACTAAGAAATACAATTTGTTTGAAAACACAGTGATATATGCAAAATGACCTAAGAATACAAGCACACAATAACAAAAATAAACAAGATTGGAGAGGTGCACCTGGAAATTGAAGTGTGATGTAGAGAGGCTCTAGAATCTTGTAGATTTTGTTGTTGAAGCCAACTAGGACACTTACGCCAAGCTGGGTGACTTTTGGTCTTGTTTTGGGAAGATTCTTCCAGAATAGGTTTCTGCCAAAAGGGTACTTAGAAATTCAAAAATCACTTTTTAGACCTGAAAGTTGGACTAGTTCACAACTGATGCCGACTTAGTCCACCTAGGAATCTTGGGAAATTCAAGACAAGAATTTGTAGCTTTCGGTCTACACTTCCCTTCTTGACAGGTGTCTGGTTCAGATTTTGCAGAAAATGGGCTAAAAGAGGTTACCAAGCTTCAATTAGGGCTTTGTTGACTTGAATGACTTTGATGGATTGTTGACCACTTTTTAACACCTTTCTCTTTGACAAATCTGTGTACAAGACCTGCAAACACACATGCAAAAAGGGGAAAAAGGGTTAAGGGTTAGAGAATAGGGGTTTTCCTTGGTCAAACCCCAATTTAGTATTCAAACCCTAGAAAATGAAATGAAATGGAAAGAGAATGATGAATGAACAACATGTAATGTCACAACTCACCAAACCCTTGATGTTGAAATCTGAAGATATGCAACAAGATGCTCCAATGGATGCTTGATGATGCTGAGAATGCTTGAGAATTATGAATGAATGTAAGCTAATGTGTGAATGAATGCACTAAACTAATTGGGGGTGAAAATGAGAGGAAAACCCTTTATTTATACTTGATTTTACAATATTTCCTAAAAATAACACATCACAGGCCAACCTTAAGGTTAAGAGAATAAAATCCCACCATAATTTTGAAATAATTTTGATTTTTGTGTCTAATGGGACTAAGTCATCCCAAGTGGTGACTTAGTCCCACCAGGGAAATTTTTCTGGGTGTCGGGAATTAAAGTGATTTAATGTTGTTTAATGAGAATATTCTCCAAAATACACTTAAGTAGGGTCTGAAAGTGCATTAAAGGGTCATTTAAACATAAGAAAGGGTTGAATTAGTGATGACAAGCCTAGAAAAGTGTGAGTTTCTTACAACTCTTTATAAAACTTTGAAATAAGACTTGGTAAGTGATAAAAACGGGTTATTTAAGTGAACTATAATGAAAGGGTTCTACAAAAGTGTGAAAGTGGCTTACAACACTTCACAACACTTTTACAAGACATCCTAGAATTTGTAATGATTCTCAAGGGTCCAAGACCTAATGTGAATGTGTTGACCACATTACAACATAAAATCTAGGAAAAATCAAGCCAAAATCCACTATGAGGGCCTAAACATGAGAAAAAGTAGAAGGGTTACTTTTTTTGTGTCTACAATTAGCCCCCACTTTAGTGAGAGGATGAACCTACTTCATGTAAGGAAAATTTGGGAGCGCATCTAGTGAAAACTCCATATAGTAGTGCCTTCGGTAACTTTCATTTCAATTAGGTTACCTCAAAGATAGACAACTATGTCCAAATGCAGAACAGACACAGTTTATTTCCTACATTAATCCTTCTAAGAGAAAAATATGTAGATTCAACACCAATCAACAACACAGATGAAAGACACTACAGAAAACATAACACAACGATTTTACATGGGGAAAACCCTTTCGGGTAAAAAACCCCACTCTCCAAAGTTTGAGCCACTGCATTATTTAGCAACAACGGTTACAATACAATTGCAGGCTCTTAGCCTTTTTAGAGATTACATATTGTTCATCTGGATACAACTGGTAGCAAACACCCCCAGAGAGATCAACCATGACATTCATGTTCAGGCGAGATTCCAGCATAACCTTGCCTCTCTCACTATCTGCCTCGACCTCATGGCTCTGGCCCTTCGGCCAGCCACTCAGCCTTTCTCTATCAATCTCTCTCTAGCTCTCAATTCTTTAGCTTCTCAGCTTGTCAACCTGATTAACCACTCTACAGAATGTCCAATGCATACATATATGCATTCGTTCTCAATAGGATCTCTTTGAATCAATTCAAGATCACACTTCAGCAATCTACCAACTTAGCATCCCTATCGTTGTAGATGTTTCCACTTCTTCATGCTTTTGTTTTCCAACTTCCACACAGAAACGGTTTAGCAAATGGTTCACATCCTACTTTCTTTGATTTGCCCAAATCGCACCACGTCAGATAGTTTTCACTTGGTCAAGGACGTTCAACCTGTGTCGCATGTCGGTGAGACACTACCATGTCTCCTCGATGCCATAGAGCCCATATCATCTTTGTCGCCAAGATTCTTCACTATTGGCAAGACGTTACACTGAATCCAGAAAGCTATCATTCAGACTTCATCACATCACCAAGACATCACTCCAATGATCACAAGTTTCATCTACATCAGTATTCTCATCGGTGAGACAATCGCCATGATGAGACATCATACCGATGTTCCAAAGTCATAGCGATGTGAGCAATAGTTGGCAAGACAACCATATTTTGCTAAGACATCTCTTCAAGCCTTCATGTTATACCAAACACCGAGCAGTCACTAAGAGTCATCGCTTTCGCTGAGAGGTCATACCGACATCAGAATTCCCATTAGCAAGACAAACACACTTCGCTAAGATGTCTCACCGATGCCTTCAAGTTACATCGTTATGCTCGACAGTCGGCAAGACATTCATCTTTCGCCGAGACTTTACACCTAGTGAACATGTCATACTGAAACAATGAAGAGTTAGTGAGACTTATCATCTTCGCTAAGACCTTATACTGAGGTCTTAAGTCACCCTGAGCGCTGCATTCACCAGTTGGCAAGACTTATGTCTTTCGCTGAGACCACATACTAAGCACCCATGTCTTGCTGAGTCAGCAAGACATTTGACTTTGCCAAGACCTTTAATCGGGTGCCAAGAGCTACACTGATGACTTCAGTTGCATCTTTGTTGGCAAGACCAACACCTGTCGCCATGACTTCACGTTGAAGTCTCTAGGTTACCCTGAGCCTATCTTTCACCAGGAGTCATGCCGAACGCATCCCACTCTATTGGTGAGACAAATTCCTGTTGCCAAGACTTCATAGCGAAGCCTTCAAGTCATACCAATGACTCCATTCGCCAAGACATCTCCTGGTCACCAATACTACATGCCGATAGGAGCAAGTCATGCCAATTTCCACATTGGCTAGACAGACCAAAGGTCATGCCGATATCAGCAAGACTTCCTATCATCGCTGAGACTTCTTCCCAAGAGTTCAAGTCACTCTGAACCTACTTATTGGTGATACTTCTCTTGATCAACATGACTTCTTGCCGAATCCTATTGTTATCTCGAAGACTCCAAGTCGCCATACATCACACCAACATATGCTAGGCACTCGATAACAAACCCTTCTGTCATTGAGACATTTCCACTATGTAAAGGGTTATAATGAATGCACCAAGTCATAGTGATAGGTCCATTCAGTAAGATAGAAGCAAAATCACAGCGACGAGCAAAACACAAGATTACTGAACTGTCAGTTGGCTAGACACCATGAATGTCATAGTGACCATGCTTTCTCAGAGGATTCAACCTGTGAGATTGAGGCACATTTTCCAGCAATCTCCTACTTGACGAAGACACATAGGCACCTCTAAAGCAACCAGGAACTAAGATCACACTAGCTCCACTAGTTCAAACCCTGCAATACTCAAGAAACCCAATCAACATGATTCAACAAATAATAGTCCACAAGATAATCTGCAACAAAGACCAGGCATCCAACTGTAACTCACTGACCAATAAAGCGACTGATCACAACCATCTAGGAAACCACATAGATCTCAACATGCTCTCATGCTCTATCAATAAAACAGCTCCAACATCAAAGATGTTCACCTTTAGGAAACAATCCTATCATCTTCCAACATGCCACCTATGGAAGAAGAATACAAAGCCAAGGTGTATAAGCACCATTCCAATGAACACAAGCAAAAGATCCCAGCGATCTCACCAACAAGATACTGCTACCACTTCACTATGTTCAAAATGCTATATAGAAGCAATATCAACTTCAAAGCTTGAAACAGAACACAACAGTGAAGTCATTATCTAGAAACAAGATACAAAAAATCAGTTAGAACAACAATCATACTAATTTCTCCCATCCAACTGATAAACCCACGCGACTAAAAATAACACCCATAGCTCGTGCTATACCATCTGATCTCACATACCTCATAGGTATCAAACATTAGTAAACTTCTACCAATCCATTAACAACAAATACAAGCTCCAAGTGCCAACCAGTCAAAAAGACAAGACATGTACAGGAACTCCCACTGCCTGAGTAATTTAGATCTTAAAGATCAAAGGCACAACAAGTCTACCAATTTTAGTACATAGAAAATGTAACCATGTAGTACCAAGGAAATATCCATAATGATAAGCACAACCTGCAACAACTTTCCACAAGATCTCTCACCACAAACCTTCACGGCCACAGAGAGAAACATTGCACATCATCTTCCTGTAGAACATCCTCCTACATACACTTCTAATAGCCAGCTATGTCAACGATGATCTTCTTCATATCCCAAAAGAAAGTCTTAACAACATCCATCCATTCAATTACCAAGATCAAACTATCTTTTAAAACCAACATGGATGTAAGCATCTCAAAGAATATCAAGCTTCTTCATTCCCCATTTTAGGAAGTCAGCCCATACAACATCTCCTACCAATTCTCATTAGTAACAAGGAGATAAACAAAACTATACAACTTCCACTATGACTCTTCTAGGATCATTAAACAGTAATTCAAGATCCATATCATGAAAGTAAACTTAATAAAACACATCTGAAAAATATAATGGGCCACATACCTTTCAGATAAACTGCCGAGAAGACCAAGAGTGCGAACGATAATACTCCTTCAAGATATACAAGTCATCATGACTAATCCAAGAGTAATCTCCTCATAGGTCTCTTATTGAACTCACGTTCAACCAAGGTGAAGGCTTCTCAGACTTTCTACTGAACAACTTTAACAAGAGTAACAAGCAGCAACACATCTCTCATAAGAGAAAAACAACCTCACCTAATTCTTCATGTATCCATGAGTACTAGCAACTGATCATCTCATGCTAAACTTCAACTGCATTACTGCACTAACACGAAGTATCAAGTAATCAAAGCACTCAATACACAAAGAATTACCAGACCACTGTCAAAGTTCCAATCAGCTGAATTAGGAACTTATCATGACATCATGATCTACACATCCCCATAGGAGATCCCATGCTTTAGGTGACTTTTCCATTGTCTCAAGTACAATGCACAATGTCAAAACTCCAGTGTATAGGCAAGAGTATACCATGACATAAGCAAATAGACTTAAAAACAACATCACCTATCAAGCACCACCAACACCTTAGCCAAAGACTCCAAGCGTCTTCCATGGTTCCAAGATGTTGCACATCTTCAAATAATGTCCATGCAAAAGTGCAAGAACCATTCTACAACACTAAAGAAGACCATTCACCACCATGTGATGAACCCACAGTCATTGCTAGAGCTCCCACTGAAACGTGACATCTGAGCTCTCCAAGCATCATGACCACTTGTTACAGGTTCCCATAACAAACTATTCAGGTACTCAATAGTATCCATCCTCTCATCTCAAAGCAATCACACCAATGTACAAGTGACCACAGAAAAGGCCAACTAACAAGTTTGTACCAACAATGAATCAACCTCATGGATATAGATAGTCCACATCTGAGTTGTCTCATAGCAAACATGTAGGTAAAGATAGCCCACAACATTGCACAACCCATAGATCCATTCAATAGAAATGTGCAAACCCATCATTGCATTGGAAACTGCATCACTGAGATATCAAAGAGAATAACCACGTAGACAACATGACTCAAACACCAGATCACACCAGATCTGACTTTCCAAACATGTCTACAATGAGCACCATAATCAAGGAACACCACCACAAGAATGCTGAGTGACAAATCACTTACCAACACTCCCATGCAGAGAAGAAAACATACCTCCTCAAACCATGCACCAAGCATGCATGCAGACCTGCAACTATCTCATCTAGGAACACCCCAAAAGTCCAATACCTAGACAATAGCTTAACAACAACTCCACATGATCACAAGTTTTTTCTTAACCGTGTAAAACTTGCAAAACCATAGAGCCATGCAAGTACAAAACATCCTTAGAAAGGAAACATCAGTTCAAGAGAATCCAGACCCTTTTAGACCAACTCTAAAACCACAAACATATACATGCATCTAAGAAAAAGAGAAAGGCTATTTCAGAAGCTTGCAAATCATCTAATGATTAACTTCGTAGCCTTCAAGCATTCAAGGTTAATAGGAAATAGTGCTTTCCAACACCAGGAACCACCACCTAGCATAAGCACTCTGAAAAACCGCCTCATACTTCAAGGTTAAACCTCTACCAACTAGGAGACACAGGTCACAACATGATCAACTCCTTTTTCCATCTTGACCATCCTTCAAGCTGCATGTTGTCTTAGAATACCACAAGGCTTCCACTCATCAAAGAATCAATCCATCAGTCCATTCCTCCAGATTTCTTCTAGCCCATCAAGCTAAGAAATCTTCACAGGAGAAATATCTAGAACCAACAACCAAAAGAAGGCTCTGATACCACTTGTAAGGAAAATTTGGGAGCTCATCTAGTGAAAACTCCATACAATAGTGCCTTCGGTAACTTTCATTTCGATTAGGTTACCTCAAAGACATAGACAACTATGTCCAAATGTGGAACAGACACAGTTTATTTCCTACATTAATCCTTCTGAGAGAAACATTTGTAGATTCAACACCAATCAACAACACAGATGAAAGACACTACAGAAAACATAACACAAAGATTTTACGTGGAGAAAACCATTTCGGGTAAAAAACCCCACTCTCCAAAGTTCGAGCCATTGTATTATTCGGCAACAATGGTTACAATACAATTGTAGGATCTTAGCCTTTTCAGAGATTACATCTTGTTCATCTAGATACAACTGGTAGAAAACACCCCCAAAGAGATCAACCATGACATTCATGTTTAGGAGAGATTCTAGCATAACCCTGCCTCTCTCACTATCTGCCTCGACCTCGTGGCTCCGGCCTTTCGGCTAGCCACTCAGCCTTTCTTTATCGATCTCTCTCTGGCTCTCAGCTCTTTAGCTTCTTGGCTTGTCAACCTGATCAACCACTCTACAAAACGTCCAATGCATACATATATGTATTCATTCTCAACAGGATCTCTGTGAATAGGTTCAAGATCACACTTCAACAATCTACCAACTCAGCATCCCTATCGTCGAAGATGTTTCCACTTCTTCGTGCTTTTGTTTTCCAACTTCCACATAGAAATGGTTTAGAAAACGGTTCACATCCTGCTTTCTCTGATTTTTCCAAATCGCACCACGTCAGATAGTTTTCACTTGGTCAAGGAGGTTCAACCTATGTCGCATGTCGGTGAGACACTACCATGTCTCCTTGATGCCATAGAGCCCATATCATCTTTTTCACCAAGAGTCTTCACTATCGGCAAGATGTTACACCAAGTCCAAAAAGCTATCATTCAGACTTTGTCATGTTGCCAAGACATCACTCTGATGATCACAAGTTTCATGGACATCAGTATTCTCATTGGCGAGACAATCGCCATGATGAGACATCATACTGATGTTCCAAAGTTAGCGATGTGAGCAATAGTCGGCAAGACAACCATCTTTCACTGGGACATCTCTTTGAGCCTTCATGTTATATCGAACACCAAGAAGTCGCCAAGAGTCATCGCTTTCACTGAGAGGTCATACCGACTGTAGATGTCTAAATTTGGACACTTAATTTATCCAAATTCATCCCCTTTCATCTTATTTTTGTTAATTAAGTAATACTGCTATTATTTAATTAATAGCTTTAATTCTGCCAAATCCCTAAGGTATTTAATAAATAAATACTTTATCTCTTTAATCCTCCTTTCATCAATTGAATTAAATAAATATGCCATTTATTTAATTCCCTTCATGTCACATCCTCCATCATTTTTATCTTATCCTAATCCTTCTTCTAATCCCATCATTAGGATGTGCACATGCCTAATTTGATTAGGATGTGTCACATCCTCCAAACTTTTGCAAAGTTTCCTAATCTTCTTAGCCACCGCCATCCTCTAATCCTTCACTAACTAACCTAATCAACCTTTCAAGGAATATTAAATTCTTTTTCTCTTCCCCATGTACTTTGACTTGTCACATCAAGTCACATGTGAGATCTAACCCTCTTCTAACCTATCATTAATCGCCTAATCACAGTACTTGCACAATTAATCACTTAATTGAGTCAACCCCTTTTTTCCTTTTACAAGGCATCTCCCCCTTCCCCATGTGAATTTTTAATTCACTTTTTAATCCCCCAATGCATTTAAGGAATTTTAAATTCCTTCTCTCATCCCCATGAGAATATTTGAGGAATTTTTAATTCCCCACTTGTCCTCTCCCCACATGGAGACAAGTACCTCCTTTTATGAGGAGATCTTGTCCAATCCCCAAGGTACTTTGTACCCCTCTCCATGTCATGTACTTCTCCTTCCACCTCATGTCCACTTCACCTTTTAGGGATAAATCACATGCCACATGTCAAGATGTGAGGGCTTGTGAGTTCTCAACTCACCTTAGCCCTACATCTTGATATTTGGTGGCTTAATCTTGACCCTCCATTTCTTCTAGGAATTCTCAAAAATCCTATAAATACCCCCTCTTTTCTCTCATTTTGGGAGAGGTCATTTGTGCTAGCCAAACTCTTGAAATTTTGTTTCTCATCTTATACTTAGCCATTTTCTTGTTTTCATTCACTTCCACTCATCCTCACAACATCACTTAGCTTGCATCTACTTGCCATCCAAGGAGCATACACATCAAAGATCGAAGGGCCAACCAAAGGATTGATTCGACACAAGGTATAAAGTTCCATTTCGTTGCTTTTGTCTTGTTTTGTTTCCAACTTAGGCTAATCTTGAGGTGTAGGTTGTTTTGGTGTTTATTTGCACTCTTTTACTTGCTGCTCATTTTCTAATGCTCACATTCAACCTATCACATTTCTGGCACGCCCGATGGGACCCACAAACGGGTCTTTTTCTTTCACGTTTGCTATTTTTTGCATTTTTTGCATTTTTTGCAGAGTGGCGGACTTGTCCCTGCAGAGTGGCGGACCTGTCCCTACAGAGTGGCGGACCTGTCCTTACAGAGTGGCGGATTTGACCTTCTACTCTTTCTTCCCGAGGCCGCCATTTCCACACTGTTTGTCCGATTGACTCCGTTCAAAGGCAATTCTTCTTATTTTTCCGTACTCTTTCTAATGATATATAACACTTGATACTTTTGAGAAGTTGGCTGGGGCACCTTTTTCTTCTCCAGTGGTGAACCTATCTTGGAGTGGCGGACCTGTCCTGCAGTGGCAGACTTGTCCTAATGTAGTGGTGGACCTATCCTAATGCAATGGTGGATTTGTCCTAATGCAGTGGTGGACCTATCCTAATGCATTGGCAGACCTGTCCTAATGCAGTGGTGGACCTGTCCTAATGTAGTGGCGAACCTATCCTAATGCAGTGGTGGATCTGTCCTAATGTAGTGGCGGACCTGTCCTAAGGCAGTGGCAGACCTGTCCTAATGTAGTGGTGGACACGTCCTACTGGAGTGGCAGACATGACCTTTAGAAGGTGAAATTTCAAGTTTTTACCAACTAGCCTTTGGTAAAGTAGGCACATAGTTTAACTAGAGGGGTCAATAAACCTTGTTTGGCGTGCTTGTGGAAGGATATTTGATGTATCCAATCCCCTTGTGCCATTTGGCGATCCTGGGTGACGAGAAATCATAGCTTTCCAAGTCCTTGAGTCACCCCATTTTTCATTTTCTTAGTGGGACCTGCTTGGGGATTTCATTACCCCAAGGGATGATTCCAACCACACGTACCAGCGGGGTATATAAAGGGGGGAGAGCGAAAGCTGTACCTCAATCCAAGCATGTTGTAATTGGCAAAGCATCGGGATGACGTGAAGAGTTGGTCTGAGCCTTTAGTATCTCGCTAAGGTTCCCAACTCATGCTTGTAACGGGTTGGTGTTCATGGTTTGGGCCTCACATACCGTGTGTATATCGAGGACTCCTTAGCAACCATGTTCATCCTAGAGTAGAAGACTTTGTTGGCCATACCCATCTCTACTAATCTTAGGGTTGTGCTGTCTGAATTGTCTTTCTCATGCAGAACCAATCATTATTAGTGTTTGCTATATTTTGGGTCCTTTGCTCTACCCATCCATCAAAACATCAAGCTTAAACTTATCCTTTGGCGGACCTGTCCCTGTGCTGTGGTGGACCTGTCTTAGTGCAGTGGCGAACCTGTCCCTGTGCTGTGGCGGACCTGTCCTAGTGCAGTGGCAGACCTGTCCTAGTGTAGTGGCGGACCTGTCCTAGTGCAGTGGCGGACCTGTCCTAGTGCAGTAGTGGACCTATCCCTGTGCTGTGGCGAACCTGTCCTAACGCTGTGGCGGACCTGTCCTAGTGCAGTGGCAGACCTGTCCTTGTACTGTGGTGGACCTGTCCTAGTGCAGTGGCGGACCTGTCCTTTTGCTATGGCGGACCTGTCCTTATGCAGTGGCGGACCTGTCCTTCTGCTCTTTCTTCCCAGGGCCGCCATTTCCACACCATTTATCTGATTGACTCCGTTCAAAGGCAGTTCTTCTCATTTTTTTGTGCTCTTTCCAATGATATATACCACTTCATACATTTGAGAAGTTGGATGGGGCACCTTTTTCTTGACCATCTGCCTCCTCGAAGGTGGTATACCCTACCATTCTCTCTATTTACTCGTTTTGAGTAAACATTCATCCATTCAACATTTCCTTTCATCATTCTGAACCTTCGTTTTGTCATTTTGATCATTTTTTTACTCGTTCTGAGTAAACATTCACCCATTTAACACAACCTTTCATCATTCTGAACTCTCGTTCTATCATTTTGATCATCCATTTACTTGTTCCAAGTAAACATTCATCCATTCAACATATCCTTTCATCATTCTGAACCCTTGTTTTGTCATTTTGATCATCTGTTTACTCGTTCCGAGTAAACATTCACCCATTTAACACATCCTTTCATCATTCTGAACTCTCGTTCTGTCATTTTGATCATCCATTTACTCGTTCCGAGTAAACGTTCATCCATTTAACATATCCTTTCATTATTCTGAACTCTCGTTCTGTCATTTTGATCATCCGTTTACTCATTCTGAGTAAACGTTCATCCATTTAGCATATCCTTTCATCATTCTAAACTCTCATTCTGTCATTCTGATCATCTGTTTACTCGTTCTGAGTAAACGTCATCCATTTAACATATCCTTTCATTATTCTGAACTCTTGTTCTATCATTCTGATCATCTGTTTACTCGTTCTGATTAAACGTTCATCCATTTAACATATCCTTTCATCATTTTGAACTCTCGTTCTATCATTTCGATCATCTGTTTACTTGTTCCGAGTAAACATTCATACATTTCACACCTCCTTTCATCATTCTGAACTCTCGTGCTATCATTCTAATCATTCGTTTGCTCGTTTCGAGCAAACGTTCATCCATTTCTATCATCCATTCCTCCAATCAAATCATCCAAATCCCCTAAACTTCGTCTCAGGTTATTATCCAAATTGACCGAAGTGTCTGATCTAATCGTCATCATTAAAATCCTCTTAGGATTGTCATCCATCCTAAGTTAATCATCATCGTTGGCCCAATAAATCCATTTTCAATCTCAAAGTGGATTTGGTGCCACAATCATCTGTTCATCCTTTAATCTGATCAATCAGTATCCTAAGTCATCTAAGATAATCTCTGAATGGGATTTGTAGTCTCTTTCGTCATCTATCAGTCGATCTTATCAATCAATCATCGATCGATCTTATCCAATCCAATTGCATTCCTATCCAATCAACTTCGACCCAATCAATCTACTTCCATCTCGAAGCAGATTCGATGTCGTAATCATCCTTTGATAATCCAATCCGATCATCAAAATCAATCCCATCGTATCATCCAATCATCCTAATCTGAGCTTTAATCCAATCTCGATCTGGGATTTTGTCCATTTCCAACCCAAAATCTTTATCCATCATCTTTATCCTTTCATCATCATGAATTCTTATCCTCCATCAATAGTGGTCAAGGGAAACCCTAATTATGTCAACGATGATAATGAAAGTCTTGTTGATCAAGAGGTATACGACATAGATCCCCTTGACACTATCATTGCTATTAAGCTTTCTCCACCCACTTTCTAAAATCCAATCACCCCATCAAGTTATCCCATCATGTCTTCATCTATGCCTAATCACACTCCTTATGCTACCTTTGACAAGGGATGTCCATCATATCCATCATATCCTTCATCTACGTCATCCCCTTATCCTATTTTTTCGTCACAATACCCCTATCTTGATCCCCCATCCACATCCTCTTATTTCAATCCTCCATCCACATGTACCCACTACCCCAATCTCCCATACCAATCCGCTCAGCCTAATCCTACATTCACATCTTCCTATCCTAGTCAAACACACTCACGAACTTACCCTAATCTGACATCCGCAGTTCCCTATCTCCATCCACCACCTCAATCTTCTCATCCTAATCCACCATCCCCATACCCTTACTACAATCCACCACCTGCCTCCTTGTGTCCTAATCCACCATCCCAATACCTTTATTACAACATGCTGCCCATATCTTCTACCAACAATCCACTGTCTGTGTCATCCTATCCTAATTCCCCATGCCCATATCCTTACCTTAATCCTCCATCCAGTCTTAATCTTCCATCTAATCCTAGTCCACTAATCCATAAACCTTCATCCACTCCCACCTCACCATCTCAGCCTAGCGTATCCAAGTTTCTCCAAGGACTTATAACAAAGGAAACATCTCCCACTCCACACATTGCAGTTGTGAAACTGTGCCATCCCAACCCATCATCCATGGTCGTTAGTGACGAGACCCTTCTCCATCCAACACCTATCATTGATGATACCATCACATCCTCTGAATCCACTGAGTCCCCATATCCTATCATCACATCCTCTGAATCCACTAAGTCCCCATCTCCTACCATCACATCCTCTAAATCCACTGATCCACCATCTCCTACCATCACATCTACCAATACCATTGAACACCCACCCCCTACTCCGAGAGCCATCGAACCTATTGACGACACCCAAATCCAATCCACTTCTTCCACTCCTAGTATCCATTCCCAGGAATATCTTGAATCCTCCATCCTTCCATCTTCCCCACTTGTAGAGTCCCCCCATGACTCCATTATCATGCCTCCCACACACAATGAGTCATGCCAAGAGCCTGACCCAAAGCATGCCAACATATCCTGTCCTCCAAATCAAGATCCTACCATCCCATCTATTCTATCGAAAGATCATAGTCCCCCATCCATTCCATCCCATGATCCTCTTGACATTCAAGATTCTACCGCTCCACCTCCATCCCCATTGCATGAGCTTGCTACCACAAAACCAGATCCTATCATATCCCCTACTCCCTCTCCAGATACCACCCATCCAAATGCTGCTATCCAATCATCTCCTTCTCAGGATCCCCCATCATCGCCTAAAAATGCTATCCCCACACTGCTTGCATATCCCCTTGGTACTCTCACATTCCTCCATGGTGGCCTCCTTGTAGAAGGAAAACACAGTGTATATACCACCCATCATCCCCCACCTAATAATGGACTCACATCATGTTTCAAGAATAACACAAATCCTATCATGGATCGAATTCTCAAGAACATGAACTACCAAGGAAAAGGTCTAGGCCTTCACAAGCAAGGTATTTTAGAGCCCATCCAAGTCAAAGAACAAATCTGCATGCAAGGTCTTGGATCTATTCCCCAAGACTCACAATCTAAACGCGTTGGTACAACCTCTAGACATCCTCAACGAGCCTTTTCCAAAAGAAATGTCGGCTCTTCCCATCGCTCCACCAAATCATATGCGGCCATCCCTCCTCCTCCTCTATCATATCACCTCAAAACAACCGTCCATATTCCTCCTTCATCTGCCCCATCCATTTTGGGTCCTTACATCCCTCCATCCACAATCTCCCATCCTTCATCTATTGCATCCATCTTGGGTTCTTATGTCCCTCCACCCACTCTATCCATCTTGGGTCCGTATATCCCAAGATCACCTCCTCCATCTCATTCACTCATCCATCCAACACCTATCCATGTCATCCATCATAAACATCCCTCTCGCATATCCCATAATTAGGATCAACAAAGGCACATACCTAAACATCCCCCATCTGCACGTAATCCCCATACTCCTACCTCCATTGCTCCACATCGTCCATCCTCTCACACCCATCCCATTGCTAATAAATGCACTTTGGATGCTAACATAAAAATGCATAAATCCAAACATCCACATGAATCCAACGCTTCCCATATCCCCTCTAAAAGACATGGTAAAGAAAGGAAAAACAAAATCCCAAATCAAAATCAAGTCTATAGCCCGCAAAGAGCCAGCAAAGCAAAGATCAAAACCATGTGGATCCCAAAGAAAAAAGATGTGATGCCATCAAATGAAAAAGTTGTAAGAACATCCAAAGTTGCTAATCCAAAAGCTAACCATACCCACCTTTCATCTTCTAAGTCTGTTTTGGGTCCCTATGTCCCGAAATTCACTATTCCATCTCCTCCATTATCCCCACATTCTCCCTCCATTAGTCCCCTTATCTTTTCACATCCATCACCACATGTGCCAATGTTGGTCCTGAACTCATCTCCCCATCACGTATCCACCCCCTCATTCTATCCATACCATTTCCAACATCCCACCCATTATCCCCCGTATCTTCCCCATCAAATCCCTCTCATTCATCCTCTAGCATAATCCATTTATCCTAAGGTTGTACCAACATCCAATAGTCGGTTCGAACATGATCTCTTAATACCTCGTATGGAACTTGATGCTTGAGTCCTTCATCCATATCCTTATCGCATGTCTTATTCGCCTCCCTATCCTTATCCATCTCCTTCTGCATACTATCCAAAAGGTCCAAAAATCCAAAAAGTCAAAAATCGAAAAAATCAAAAAAAAAAAAGTAAAGAGAAATAAGTCGTCCAAATGGTGAAAACTTGGAAAACAAGCACCTTGGATAAGTACCATGATGAAAACCTGGCAAACATGCATCATGCGTAAATCCCTATCTGCACTTGGGGGCAACTTCTTGATATGCATTCCCTCCATCTGCTATGCTTCTTGCTACGCTTTCGGCTATGCACCCATCTTCTTGCTATACATCATTTTCATCCATCCCCTCCACCCTATCGCACTTACACATCCTATTTGGCATATCTCATTTATCCCAATCCTTCCATCCTCCTTGTGATCTTGATAACAATGGGGCAAACATATAAGCATGCTTTGGGCACCTCTTAGCATACATCTCCCTCATCTGCACTATCCCAACTGTCATTCGCACTCATCTACCTTCCTGATCCACTTGTCATGCTACCTTCCATCTCCCTTACTTATACATGCATCCTATCTTCATCCATCTCATTCTTTTATCTTCCTATCCACTTGTCTTCCATCCTTCATTCCTCCCTGTACATGACATATCTAGAGTGGGGGCATCTATCTTCCTTTGTGCTACAGTCCTTGGAGACATCATTCATCCTGTCCAATCACATCCTTGTCATCTCCCCATCCTTATCTTCCTATCCATCCCTACCTCCATCCCCCATCCCTTTCATCACCCATCCCTTTCATCCCCCATCCCTATCTCCCTACGTCATTTCTCTCTATCTCCATCCCATTTTATCATCCCTTGTCATTGGCCTCTGGTTATAGGTTTCTCCCCATCCTCATCCTCCTATCCATCCATCAAAACACTCCCTTTCATATCCCCATCTTTGTCTTCCTACCAATTCCTTGTGTCTTCCTGTCATCGTCTTCTTATACATCAAACCTTCCCCCTTATCATTCTCCATCCATCCTAGCATCTATCCATCTATCCCTCTAATCCTGGCCCATCCCCTCTTTTCATCCTTCATCCTTCCCCCCCAGCGGCGGCGGACCTGTCTGCCCCTGATGGCGGCAGACCCGTCCGGTGGTGGTGGACCTGTCCGCCCCTATGGCGGCAGACCTGTCTGCCTGGCGGCAGACCTATCCGCCCCCAACGGTGGCAGACCCGCTCGCCCAGCGGTGGACTTGTCTGCCTCCGGTGGCGGACCCGTCTGCCCCCAGCGGCGACGAACCCGTCCGCCTCCGGTGGTGGACCTGTCTGCCTCCAGTGGCGGACCTGTCTGCCCCCGGTGGTGGACCTGTCCGCCCGACGGCGGTGGCGGACCCATCTGGCCGGTGGTAGACCTGTCCGCCGGCGGCGGCGGACCCGCCACCCCGGTGGCAAACCCGTCCGCCCATGGCAACAGACCCGTCCACGTGGCGGCTGCCCAATGTCCCCCTCTTGGTGCAAAAATACCAAAAATTTTCAAAATCCGCCTCTGACCCATTTTCTAATTTCCCCCCGCCATCAAAACCCATGTGTCCAAATTTTCAAAATTTATTGATAAACCATATTTTTGAGGGTTTTGATTTTTACACTGAAACTTTCGGAGGCCATAACTTTTGACTCGGGTGTCCGTTTGAGCTGAAATTTGACGGGTGGTTGCGTTATGAGATAACAAGTGGATTTCCAACAGGTTTCTTTGAAAGCTGTTGGAACCCATTTTGACCCATTTTTGGGGCCTCAAACTTTCATCTAGGCCCTCAAAATCCCAATTTAATGTGTTTTTCCAGCATTTTGAAAAATTATTCACTCATAGCTCAAAATGCATATCTCAAATCTGGGATGTTAGTTGGAAATTCATCCTATCTCACCAATGGGTATTTCCTGGAAAAAATTGGGACTCTCAAACATACGTCCATGAAGTTTCCTAAAATGGCAAAATTTGACAATTTTTGCACATTGCCAAATTTGGAAAAATCTGCTTGTCAACACCTTACATCCCTTAAACTCCAGAACTGGGTGTAGAATCAATCCCATCACATCCTCCAATCATTCTCATCTTCACTCCAATCCTAATTTGAGCTTTCATCTAATCCCAATCTGAGCTTAACTGAAACCCTCATCTGGTCTTTAATCCATCTGCAGTCAAGATCTTTGGATACCAAACAAAATCTTATGATTCCTCCCTCCATCTTCTTCAATTTTTTCCTATTCCTCCATTCTAATCAATCCATTCACTCATTCCATGTAACCATTCATCTATTTCAACCCTTCATCTATCATCTCAAAACTTCATCAAACCTCCTATCATCTCAAAACTTCATCAAACCTCCTATCATCTCAAACCTTCATCAAACCTCCTATCATTTCAAACTCTCATCAATTGTAATCTTCCACCTGTTCCCACCCTTCACCTTCTAGTTCCAAGAATCAGTCACCTCTCCATCTGGTCACCTTTTTCCTCATCCAAATCCTTATCCCTCTATCCAATCCACCCAATCATTTTATCCCCTTATCTAGGGTTATCTCTTCATCTTTTATCCATCATTTGTCTTTGGCCTTCTGTCGAACTACGTTGCCCCTGCGCTTTCACATAGGCAAGGTCGATCATTTGATCCGCCCCCAGGGTTCCATCCATCATCGATCTTCATTTTCCACTTTGTCCCTTTATCGCCTATCATCAATCTTTCTACTTTGTCCATCTAATCCTTTATCATCTATCATCAATCTTCATATCTTGTTCCTATTTGTCTGTCCTGTCTCTATCATCCATCACAATTCCCATCATGGTATGTCGTCAGCCTTTTGTCAAACTACGAGGGCTTTGCACTTCCACGTAGGCAAGGCTAATCTTTGATCAGCCCCTGAGCCCCTAGGTCACTAGGATGTGTTAATCTCCTGTCTTGTGTCATGTCTCTTGTGTCGCATCGTCAAGCTACGCACTTATCTAGCTAGATCTTAACAAATGAGATCCACTTGTATCATCATATCCAATCGGTTTTGAATATCCTACGTCATATCCATCTTTTAATTTAGTATCCATCATCAGTCTCAACAGGATGCATCCTTCCTAACAGACCTCATCAATCCCATCCATCCCCTTGATTGATCCTATGGCAAAGGACATTTGAAATTGATTGTGATCTTTTGATGCTTTTGGCATTTGTTTATCATTTGAGCTCCCTATCATCACTTGTCATGGTCGCCTTGATCCATCATATCATGGTGTGCTTTGACTAGTCAACATAGGGGTGTATCTTGATCTTTTGTTTGTCTTCTCGGTTTTCCCACGTAGTACCCACCAAGATCCCTGAGGTCTTGTGTTACACTGGGGCATCCTTGTGTTCTTGTGGTTATCCCAATACCTGGCCCGACCAAGGTCACCGTGACTTTGAGGTGTTGGGATAGCCTTCTTGTTTGTTATGTTTGTTTTGTGCATTAGACACTAATCCGCCTTGGTTCTTCATACCTTGGCGTCTCATGTCTTCTGCTATAGCAAAAATCATTGCTTCGACGATGGAAAATTGCATTTGGATTGCATTTCATCTTCATCATCTCATCTATCAAAATCCCCCCATCCATTCATCTTTCATCACACTCCCCTCCCAATCTTCCATCACATTGCATCATCATCTTCAACTCCCCTTGCATAATCTCCTCCATTTCGAGAGCCCACCCGTGTTCTCTTGAACCCGCATGTCCTCTCGAGGGGGCATCCCTCATCCCTAACTTTCATCTTTACCCTCATCATCTTCCTTCCTAGTCACTTCTTTGAATGACTGGGGCATATTTTCCAATCTAACCATCTTCTTCTAGGTTCTATGTTTTAATATTCTTTGAAATGATGCTACTTCGTAACACCATCTCAATGAGGGGAAAAATGTAGACGTCTAAATTTGGACACTTAATTTATCCAAATTCATCCCCTTTCATCTTATTTTTGTTAATTAAGTAATACTGCTATTATTTAATTAATAGCTTTAATTCTACCAAATCCCTAAGGTATTTAATAAATAAATACTTTATCTCTTTAATCCTCCTTTTATCAATTGAATTAAATAAATATGCCATTTATTTAATTCCCTTCATGTCACATCCTCCATCATTTTTATCTTATCCTAATCCTTCTTCTAATCCCATCATTAGGATGTGCACATGCCTAATCCTTGATTAGGATGTGTCACATCCTCCAACTTTTGCAAGTGGGCCTCTAATCTTTCTTAGCCACCTGACCATCCTCTAATCCTTCACTAACTAACCTAATCAACCTTTCAAGGAATATTAAATTCTTTTTTCTCTTGCCCATGTGATCTTTGACTTGTCACATCAAGTCACATGTGAGATCTAACCCTCTTCTATTCTATCATTAATCAGTCTAATCAAGTACTTGCACAATCCTAATCACTTAATTGAGTCAACCCTATTAAAGGCTTTCTCCTTTTGGACAAGGCATCTCCCTTCCCCATGTGAATTTTTAATTCACCTTTTAATCCCCCAATGCATTTAAGGAATTTTAAATTCCTTCCCTCTTCCCCATGAGAATATTTGAGGAATTTTTAATTCCCCACTTGTCCTCTCTCCCACATGGAGACAAGGACCTCCTTTATGAGGAGATCTTGTCCAATCCCAAGGTACTTTGTACCCCCCTCCATATCATGTACTTCTCCTTCCACCTCATGTCCACTTCACCTTTTAGGGCTATATCACATGCCACATGTCAAGATATGAGGGCTTGTGAGTTCTCAACTCACCTTAGCCCTACATCTTGATATTTGGTGGCTCAATCTTGACCCTCCATTTCTTCTAGGAATTCTCAAAAATCCTATAAATACCCCCTCTTTTCTCTCATTTTGGGAGAGATCATTTGTGCTAGCCAAACTCTTGCAATTTTGTTTCTCATCTTATACTTAGCCATTTTCTTGTTTTCATTCACTTCCACTCATCCTCACAACATCACTTAGCTTGCATCTACTTACCATCCAAGGATCATACACATCAAAGATCAAAGGGCCAACCAAAGGATCGATTTGATGCAAGGTATAAAGTTCCATTTCGTTGCTTTTGTCTTGTTTTGTTTCCAACTTAGGCTAATCTTGAGGTGTAGGTTGTTTTGGTGTTTATTTGCACTCTTTTACTTGTTGCTCATTTTCTAACGCTCACATTCAACCTATCGCATTTTGGATAGAGGGATAAGGATTTGGATGAGTTGAATGTTAGCGTTAGAAAACGAGTAGCAAGTAAAAGAGTGCAAATAAACACCAATCCACCCAATCATTTTATCCCCTTATCTAGGGTTATCTCTTCATCTTTTATCCATCATTTTTCTTTGGCCTTTTTTCAAACTACGTTGCCCCTACGCTTTCATGTAGGCAAGGTCGATCATTTGATCCTCCCCCAGGGTTCCATCCATCATCGATCTTCATTGTCCACTTTGTCCCTTTATCGCCTATCATCAATCTTTCTACTTTGTCCATCCGATCCTTTATCATCTATCATCAATCTTCATATCTTGTTCCTATTTGTTTGTCCCATCTTTATCATCCATCGCAATCTCCATCATGGTCTGTCATCAGCCTTTTGTCAAACTACGAGGGCTTTGCGCTTCCATGTAGGCAAGGCTAATCTTTGATCAGCCCCCGAGCCCCTAGGTCACTAGGATGTGTCAGTTTCCTATCGTGTGTCGTGTCATCAAGCTATGCCCTCATCTAGGTGGTTCTTAACAAATGAGATTCACTTGTATCATTAAATCCAATCAGTTCTGAATATCCTGTGTCATATCAATCTTTTAATTTAGTATCCATCATCGGTCTCAATAGGATGCATCCTTCCTAACAGACCTCATCAATCCCACCCATCCCCTTGATTGATCCTATGGCAAAGGACATTTTAAATTGCTTGTGATTTTTTGATGCTTTTGGCTTTTGTTTATCATTTGAGCTCCCTATCATCACTTGTCATCATCCCCTTGATCCATCATATCATGGTGTGCTTTGACTAGTCAACATAGGGGTGTATCTTGATCTTTTGTTTGTCTTCTCGGTTTTCCCACGTAGTACCCACCAAGATCCCTGAGGTCTTGTGTTATGCTGGGGCATCCTTGTGTGCTTGTGGTTATCTCAATACCTGGCCCGACCAAGGTCATCATGACTTTGGGGTGTTGGGATAGCCTTCTTGTTTGTTATGTTTATTTTATGTATTAGACACTAATCCGCCTTGGTTCTTCATACCTTGGCATCTTGTGTCTTATGCTATAGCAAAAATCAGTGCTCCGACAATGGCAAATTGCATTTGGATTTCATTTCCTCTTCATCCTTTCATCTATCAAAATCCCCCCCATCCATTCATCCTTCATCACACTCCCCTCCTAATCTTCCATCACTTTGCATCATCTTCTTCAACTCCCCTTGCATCATCTCATCCATTTCGAGAGCACACTCGTGTTCTCCTGAACCCGCATGTCCTCTCGAGGGGGCATCCTTCATCCCTAACTTTCATCTTTACCCCCATCATCTTCCTTCCTAGTCACTTCTTTGAATGACTGGGGCATCTTTTCCAATCTAACCATCTTCTTCTAAGTTCTATGTTTTAATATTCTTTGAAATGATCCTACTTTGTAACATCATCTCAAAGAGGGGAAAAATGTAGATGTCTAAATTTGGACACTTAATTTATCCAAATTCATCCCCTTTCATCTCATTTTCGTTAATTAAGTAATACTGCTATTATTTAATTAATAGCTTTGATTCTGCCAAATCCCTAAGGTATTTAATAAATAAATACCTTATCTCTTTAATCCTCCTTTCATCAATTGAATTAAATAAATATGCCATTTATTTAATTCCCTTCATGTCACATCCTCCATCATTTTTATCTGATCATAATCCTTCTTCTAATCCCATCATTAGGATGTGCACATGCCTAATCCTTGATTAGGATGTGTCACATCCTCCAACTTTTGCAAGTTGGCCTTTAATATTTCTTAGCCACTTGACCATCCTCTAATCCTTCACTAACCTAATCAACCTTTCAAGGAATTTTTAATTCCTTTTATCTTTCCAAGGAATATTAAATTCCTTTTTCTCTTCCCCATGTGATCTTTGACTTGTCACATCAAGTCACATGTGAGATCTAACCCTCTTCTAATCTATCATTAATCAGTCTAACCAAGTACTTGCACAATCCTAATCACTTAATTGAGTCAACCCTATTAAAGGCTTTCTCCTTTTGGACAAGGCATCTCCCTTCCCCATGTGAATTTTTAATTCACCTTTTAATCCCCCAATGCATTTAAGGAATTTTAAATTCCTTCCCTCTTCCCCATGAGAATATTTGAGGAATTTTTAATTCCCCACTTGTCCTCTCTCTCACATGGGGACAAGGACCTCCTTTATGAGGAGATCTTGTCCAATCCCAAGGTACTTTGTACCCCCCTCCATGTCATGTACTTCCTTCCACCTCATGTCCACTTCACCTTTTAGGGCTAAATCACATGCCACATGTCAAGATGTGAGGGCTTGTGAGTTCTCAACTCACCTTAGCCCTACATCTTGATATTTGGTGGCTCAATCTTGACCCTCCATTTCTTCTAGGAATTCTCAAAAATCCTATAAATACCCCCTCTTTTCTCTCATTTTGGGAGAGATCATTTGTGCTAGCCAAACTCTTGCAAGTTTGTTTCTCATCTTATACTTAGCCATTTTCTTGTTTTCATTCACTTCCACTCATCCTCACAACATCACTTAGCTTGCATCTACTTGCCATCCAAGGAGTATACACATCAAAGATCAAAGGGCCAACCAAAGGATCGATTCGACGCAAGGTATAAAGTTCTATTTTGTTGCTTTTGTCTTATTTTGTTTCCAACTTAGGCTAATCTTGAGGTGTAGGTTGTTTTGGTGTTTATTTGCACTCTTTTACTTGCTGCTCATTTTCTAATGCTCACATTCAACCTATCACACCGACATCAGAATTCCCATTGGCAAGACAAACACACTTTTCCAAGATGTCTCACCGATGCCTTCAAGTTGTATCACTGTGCTCGACAGTCGGCAAGACATTCATCTTTTGCCGAGACTTTACACCGAGCGAACATGTCATACTGAAACAATGAAGACTTGGCAAGGCTTACCATCTTTGCCAAGAACTTATACCAAGGTCTTAATTCACCCTGAGTGTTGCATTCACCAGTTGGCAAGACTTATGTCTTTCACCGAGACCACATACCGAGTGCCCATATCTTGCCGATTCGGCAAGACATTTGACTTCGCCAAGACCTTTCATTGGGCCCCGAGAGCTACACCAATGACTTTAGTTGCATCCCTATTGGCAAGACCAACACCTGTCACGAAGACTTCATGCCAAAGTCTCCAGGTTACCCTGAGCCTATCTTTCACCAGGAGTCATGCCGAATGCATCCCACTTCATCGATGAGACAAATGGCCATCACCAAGACTTCATAGCAAAGCCTTCAAGTCATACTGATGACTCCATTCACTGAGACATCTCCTGGTCACCAATACTACATGCTGATAGGAGCAAGTCATGCCGATTTCCACATCATCCAGACAGACCAAAGGTCATTCCGATATCAAAAAGACTTCGTATCATCGCCAAGACTTCTTCCTGAGAATTCAAGTCACTCTGAACCTGCTTATCGGTGAGACTTCTCCTGGTCGCCATGACTTCCTGCCGAATCCTTTTGTTATCCTGAAGACTCCAAATCACCATAGGTCACACCAACATCGCTAGGCACCTGATAACAAACCCTTTTATCACCGAGACATTTCCACTCTGCAAAGGGTTACAACGAATGAACCAAGTCATAGTGATAGGTCCATTCAGCAAGACAGAAGAAAAGTCACAACGACATGAGAAAAACACAAGATTACTAAACTGTCAGTTGGCCAGACACCATGAATGTCACAATGACCATGCTTTCTCAGAGGATTCAGCCTATGAGATTGAGGCACATTTTCCAACACTTCAAACTCACACTAAAGTAGCCTAACATGCAATCAAGAGGGGTTTTAATGAACTAATGCCTAGCAAGATGAGACAATAATGATCAAGCCCCCAGGATGAAGATCCCATGGAAAAATAATCATGAGCACAAGAAACAAACATGAGAATGATGTAAATGAAGAGGGAGAAAGGAAAAGAGAGAGTTAGATCAAGCTTAGATCATTTTTCCATCTCGTTGTGGATCATATCTAGGTTTTTTGTCCAGAAATAAAATGAATACTCACTTTGAGGTGATGAAACTCATGGTTGTCTATTGAGTGAGAAGACCAAAAAGGTTTAGAAACATATATGCATGGTTGGTATGCACTCACACACATGTAGGTGGCTAGGGGGGAAAGTCATGCCTCAGAATGGGCTTCCTGCTCAACCGTACCAAAGTTATGCCTCTGCATAACTTTAATAAGACACCACAAAGGAAAATGGAATTTCAAGCTTCACGAAACAAGTAAAGCTTCGTATGCTTGGAGCTCATGAAAAATTGTGATGGCACAATAGGCATGCAAGTTGTGTTATGTAAGGTGGTCGTATAACAAATGAAAAATTTAACATGCAAAAGATGATCAAAGGAGTCTTGCTTAGTTCATGTGAGGTCTTTAACTTAGGGAACATTATGTCTAATATCTCCAAGAGAGGACCAATCAAAGAATAAAAAAATTGCAACTTAGGGGATGTAGTGTGTCGCATCAAGCCACCAAGAAGAATGCATTATGTTAAGATAGATCACGCTCATGAAATATATCACACCCAATGCCATCCACAATGTGAAAAAACACATCATATGAAGTAAGAAGGTTGCACTAAGAACCAAGAAAAAGGAAAATGCAAAAGAATAATGCCAATGTATGCCCCCACTTTAAAGGAATTTCTAAACACCATGCTATGAGCAATTAATTTAAAGTAGAAAAAATGAGAAATGCGAACAAGAAAGAAGACATTAGAGCCAACTTGGAAAGCCCCTATGCCAAGTCACACGTTTCCGAGTAAGGCTGTGTCATGTGAAGGAAATAGAAAAATAAAAAGAAGGGGTCGCCCCCAAAATGAAAACACCAAATACATAAGGGATCTATGGATTTGGGGTCAGTATGTTCTTTGCTGCAATGTTTTGTAAAGAGCTCAGAACTGTCATCATTCCTTGAATACATAGAACTAGAAGAATGACACAAAGAGAGAAAAAAGTTAAAAATAATGATCAATTTGGGTCAACATGGAAGAGACATAGGATGTCTTGACACTTTGCATCGTCCCCAAAAGGAAAACAAAAGCAAAAAGAAAATGAAAATGAGAAAGAAAATGAAAAATATTTTTGGGTCAACATGAGAGAGAGTTAGAAACAATAAAAAATAATTAGATTCCGATGGCAACTGTTGAAGAGGTATCCGTTGGAGAGAATTCTAGTTCATTGGTGGGCTTGAGTGATTTGAATTTGAACTCAAGCCTAGGAATCATGGAAGTTGGTAGTTTAGGCAGGCTACAGATTTGGGTTTTTCTGATACTGTAGTTGGAAAGGCAGGATTGTGTGGTGAGGATAAGTTGTTGATCCTTGGTGGCGATTTTGGGAAGGATAGGTCGTGCAGTTGTAATTTTAGATGAGAAGTGTATGGGTGAGACACTCAAGGTGTCTTGTGATGATTGTCCATGGAAGGAGTCAATTCCTAAGATCCAAGGGGATAAAGTGGACGATGGTTTTGATGAGCGGGTCCCATCAAGAGAATCTTGTGTAGCTAATATGGGTATTCCCCAAATTGAGCTTGCTCTAGTGGGAGAGATTTAGCTAGCAGGGAAGTCTTCCTTGTTGGGTCATAAATGGTCCAACCATTTTTCCTCTAGTTTAAAGGAAAAGGATTCACTTCTAAGTTCATGTCCTCTACTAATGAGGAAGGTGATTTTCCTTCTCTATTCCAAAATCTCTTGTTGAAAAGAATATTGCTACAATGGATTTCTCCCTAGTTGGAAAGGTTTTAGGTCCTCAACCTAATATTGAGGAGGTTTGCACCTGGGTCTGTAAGAAGTGGGATTTAAAAGGTCAAGTGGGCTTTAAAAGGTCAAGTGGAAGTTGCAGCCATGGCTAAAGGTTTCTTTTATTTTTCCTTCTCCTGTGATGAAGACCTGAGAGATGTGTTCATGAAAGGACTTTGGTCATTTGGGAATTTCTCTTGGGTTCTTTGCCCTTGGGAACCTAGGATGGATTTTTCCAAATGTCTCTCTAGTTTTGCTCCTATGTGAGTAAAACTACCGAATCTACCATTAGAATATTGGGATGAAGAAGTTTTCAAGGTGATTGATAATTCTTTTGAAATAACTGTCTGCATTGATGAGGCCACTCATTCTAGGAAGTAGTTAGTTGTAGCCAAGTTTTGTGTCATGATCGACCAAGATGTTGTGTTGCCTGAGTTCTTTTTAAAATCTAAGGTTGGGTCATGGAAGCAACATATTTTTTAAAAAAATCTCCCTTTTGCTTGCTTCAAATGTAAGAAGATGGGGCATTGGGCTAATGATTGCTCTGTGTCTGGTGTCCCACCTAAGGCTTCTAAGTAGACCAAGGTTTGGAAGATTAAGGAACCTAAAGAGAACCAAGGTGAATCTGCTACTGGTTGTATGGAGGGTGAGGTTAATATTGAAAATCTTCCTACTCCTAATGAGTTAGGCAAGGATCTTGCAAATTGTATGGAGGTGGTTGTGAGTCATTCTTTAACCCAAGATTTGGATCATGTCTTGAATACTTTTTTCTCCCTAAAAAGGATTGTGTTGGAGCTATCTATTGTATTTCCTTCTCCTCAGCCTATTTTTTTAGTGTCGAAGGTTGGTGATGGTGCTATGGTAGTGGTATAATAGGTGAACAAAGATGAAGATGGTTTCACCTAGGTGAGAGGTAGGGAGAAGAATTCCTCTTCTCCCCCCCCCCTTAGCCTCACAAAGGTGTTACCATGAGAAGGAAGAAAGCAGATTGTGGGTCTAAGTCAAGGGGCTAGGGTAGACCTACCCTGCAGAAAATTAGGGAGAGGGAGTGCAAGCAGGATATTGTTGAGGGGGTCTAGAAAAACCTCTTTGATTTTTTATCTAAGAGCACCCCCTCTTCTTACAAATGAAGATCATTTCATGGAATATCACGGGGTTGAATAACCTGCACAAGCATGAACTTCTGAAGAATATTTTCTAGGACCATAAGCTAGACATTTTGTTGATCCAAGAGACAGAAATGAAAATTGATAAGTTGGATGCTTTAAAGAATCTGTTCTACAAATATTTTGGGTTCCATGGTGTTAGCTTTGAAGGAGCTTCAATTGGTGTTGCCACTTTCTGGAATGAAAATCTATTGAGAGGTATACTGATCACTAATGGTTTCAATCATGTTGAGACTAAGTTTATTTGGTTTATATCTAATGTATATGCTCCTAACCAAAAGAGATCCAGGAAAACATTATGGGATGATCTTGGGAGCCTTAGGATGAATTTTTTGGATCTCCCCTGGCTTATAATGGGTGCTTTTAATACTCCTTTTCTTGATAATGAGAAAGTGGGGGGTCTCAAGCCAATCCTAAGAGCTGGTTTGATTTAAGAATGTTTATTGATGATAATGCTCTTATTGATGTTAAGCTTATTGGATCTAGGTTTACTTGGTCCAACATGCATGTTGGTGTGCATAATATTCAAGTTTGATTAGATAGAGCTTTAACCTCTACTTCCTGGTTTATGGACTTTGCTTGTTCCTTGTCTTTATTATGAGATGTGGTTCAAACCATTTCCCTATCTCCTTTGTTGCTAATAGGCTTGGGAGTAAGAAAATATTTCTTTTCCAGTTTGAAGTCATGTGGTTAAGGGATTCACGATTTATGGATTGTATCAAAAAGTGGTGGCAAGTTAACATAGATGGTTGTGTGATGTTCAAAGTTGCCAAGAATTTGAATTTTGTTAAAAGGAATCTCAAAAAATGAAAGAAAGAGTCATTTGGTCACATCTTTGATTCTAAAATTTTTGTCTTATATAATTTGGATGAGATCCAACAAGAAATCCAATTGAAGGGTTTATCAAAGGACCTACAGTTACTGGAAGATAGCCTTCTCAAGAATTTGCATGGTATTGTTACCAAGGAAGAGAATTTCTTAAGGCAAAGGTCTCAAGCTATCTAGTTGAAATCTGGGGACCGTAATTCTAATTTATTTCATCTCACTACTCTTAGGCATAATTCATCTAACAAAATATCACTGATTAGTGTTGATGGTTCACTGTTGGTAGATGAGGAGGCTATTACAAGAGCGATGGCTAGGTTCTTTGAACAACTCTTGATGAATGATTTGATTTGGGATCAAAGGTGTGTGGATGCCTCTCTGGAAGTTATTCCTAAAGTTGTGATGGAGAATATGAATAAGGAGCTCATAGCTATTCCATTGGCCTCAGAAGTCAAAGAAGTTATTTTCTCTTTTGAAGGTAACAAGGCCCCTGGGTCTAATGGATTTCCCTTTCTATTTTTCTAGTTGTGTTGGGAGATCATCTCTGAGGATGTGATTAATATCACTAAGGAGTTCTTTGGCTCTAGAATTCTTCTCAAAGAGATTAATGCAACTTTTATTTTTTTGATTCACAAATCTACTAATGCAAGGAGCTTTGGTGAGTATCATCTAATCAGTCTCAACAATTCTATTTATAATTTTTTTTCAAAATTTCTTGCCACTAGATTGCAAAAATGCTTGTTGAATTTGATCTCAAAACACCAGAGTGGTTTTGTTAAGGGTCATCAAATTATTGATTCTATCATTATTGTTCATGAGCTTGCTCACTCCATTAATGTTTCTAAGAAATTGGGTTTCTTCTTGAAGTTGGACCTGCTCAAAGCCTATGACAGAGTAAGTTGGAGATTTATTTTGAATGTATTGGACCAATTTCCTTTCCATAAGAATTTTTTGCATCCTGTTGAATAATTGATTTCTTCTCCCTCATTTTTGTCCTGGTGAATCATTCTCCTTCTCCATTCTTCTAGAGTTCATGTGGGTTGAGGCAAGGAGACCCTATCTTGCCACTTCTCTTCATTCTGATGGTAGAGGCTCTGGGTTGTAATATCCAAAAGGCACTTCATATTGGTGCTTTGAGGGGTATGTCACCTTCCTCCAAATGTGATTCGATTACTCATCAACAATTTTTTGATGACAGTATTTTGATGGGTGATTCCTCTATTAGGGAAGTTAAAGTTGTTAAGATGTTATTGGCTGACTACGAGAAGGCTTCTGGTCAGAGGATCAATCTTCCTAAGAGTCAATATTTTTTCCTCAATACTCCTGAACTTTGTAGCTTAAGCTTGCTACAATTTTGTCTTGCAATAAAGGTGATCTCCCATCTTCTTATCTGGGCCTCCCTTTGTGCATCTCTAAGATTTCATATTCCTTTTGGTTGGGTTTGTTGGACAAATTTAGCAAGAAGTTAGCGGGTTGGAAAGGTGTGATCCTCAGTCAGGAAAGTAAAATTCAACTTATTTCTTCCACTCTCTAGAATTTTCCTCTATATGCTATGAGTCTTTTCAGGATTCCTGTAAAGTTTGAAGAAAAAATGGAACAAATAATGAGAAGGTTCTTTTGGTCGAGGGTTGAGACCAAAGGTAGAATTCCTCTTGTAGCCTAGGAGTCAATGTGTAGACCGAAGAAGTGGGGGGGTCTTGGTATTAGAAAATTAAAATCTTTTAATAAGGCTCTTTTGTCAAAAAATGTTTGGAGCCTCCTAAATGGCGATGTTGGGTGGGCCTCTTTGGCGAACAATAAGTATCTATATGGATTGGGGAGTCCTTGGAACTTATTGTCTTCACAAGAGATCCCATTTGGTTTTTGTTTTTAGAAGAATATTATTCTTAGCAGGGACTTGATTGCTAAAGGTGTTAAGTGGTTGTTGGGTGATGGTACAAGTATTCTTTTTTGGGAAGATATTTGGTGTGGTGTCAGCCCTCTTATTTGTCTTCCTTGGGCCCCCCCTATTTTCCCTTTGTGCAAACACCTCTTTGGGATTAAGGTGGCTAATTATTTTGAGGATGGGGAATGGAAAAATTTTGAGGATTGGGATTCGTCTTTGAAGGTCCTGAAGGATTTCTTATGTAAGATTCACGTCCCCTCTTTTCCTAAACTAGATAGAGTCATTTGGGCCCCCTATGCTAGTGGAAATTTTTTAGTGGCTTTTGCTATCTTGATTTCTTTGGAAGCGTATGCATCTTTTCCTTTATGGGGGAGCTATGGAATAAGAAGTTTATTCCTTAAGTGGATATCTTCTTCTGGCTGCTTATGTAAGGTAAAGTTTTAACACAAGAAAACCTTTGTAAGAGAGGGTTTGTGATTCCTAATAGATGTGTTCTTTGTGAAGTTGATGGTGAAATTTTCTTCCACATTCTGCGTGGATGTGATTATTCTTTTTCTCTTTGGAGTAAATTTATTAGACTATGGAATATTTGTTGGGTCTTTTTGGATTCACTTGCTAAGTTCTTTGATCAATGGACTTTCCCTTCTTCCCCTTTGGTTATTCAATGGTTGTGGGACCTTATGGCCCTACATATTACTTGGGGATTATGGAAAGAAAGAAATAAAAAGATCTTTCATGAGTCTAATCTTAAGGTTGATAATATTTTTATCAATATTCCACAAGTGATTATGGAGAACTTTTCTCTTATTCATTTTTATTTTACTTAGTGTGTCCCTTCTACTTGCCTTGCTGGCTACAAGCTCCTAGTAACTTCTAACTAGAAGATTATTTTAATTCCTATTTTGAATTATAAGTCAAGCTCTATTTCCAGATTGAACACTAAATGGCAACATCCTCCCTTTGGTTGGGTTAAGTTAACTTTTATGGGGCAACGAAGGGAAATCCCAGTCCTGTAGGTTGTAAGGGGTGTTAAGAAATGATGTTGGTAGAGTCCTTGGCATGGTGGCAATCCCATTGGGTACTCAGACTAATCACTACGTAGAGGCGAAGGATGCATTAATAAGTGTTATATTTACAATCAGTAAGGGCTACTCCAAAATGTGGCTTGAAGGCGACTCTTTGAACATAATAAATTATCTGTCTGGGACCCATCCTCTGAGTTGGGATGTTGATCAACTCATTAAGGATATGATAATCATGTTAGGATCTTGTGAGGAGACCCATATCTCTCATGTTTATTGAGAAGGAAACTAGTTGGTAGATTTTTTTTCCAATGAGGTTGTCAAATTAAATTATTTTCATTCATGGGAGGAGGGATTGAGCCTTCCCAAGAAAGCTAGGATTTTATTGAGGAATGATGGTGTGGGTTGAGTTGATGTGTCATTAATGGTCTAGTACCTTCCTCCATTTTTCATGCTTTGTGGGTGTTTTGTTGCTCTTTGGTCTTCATCTAAGTGTTATTCACAAGGGTTTGGTGTTTCTAGTGTTGCTAGCCATGGGTGGTGATAGGAGTAGAATCGAGCCACATTCCTATGGGGACATTCAGAGAAACAAGAAGATTTGGAATATTATATGCCATGGAAATTTTACTCCATTCTTGGAGAGGCTACATCGGCATGAACCCAATGCCTCTATGTAATTTGTTTCTTTCTGGAACAATCACAAGCTCAAGGTTAGTGGTTAGGATGTGGAGGTAAATGAGAATTTAATTGCTAATATCACTGGGATGTTGACAGTTGGTCGTAAGTTCTTCAAGGATAAAAAGAGTAATGAGGAGACGATGTACCAATTTTTTAAAGATGATGAGTGAAAGAAATTAGTTAAATTGGAGACCTGGGGCTATGATAGAAAATCCCTCAAGAAAATTTGGGTGAGCGTTGTTAAGGTGCTTATGCATTATGTGACTCTAGATGAGAGGTTTATGGCTATTCTAAGTCACCATTTTACTCTCCTCAACCATTCCAAACATGGTTTGTTCATTTTTTTCCTTTCTTTTTCCTTTCATCTTTAGAGGTCTCTGTATATTCCCATTTGAAGAATAGGAGAGCTCCCATCCTCCATGAAGGTCTTGTTTTATTGATTAGGGAGAATGTTAAGTCTCTTACGTCTGCTCCTACCATCAAGGGCAAGGAGAAGACTCTAAGTGATGTGTTGTCAGGCTCCAAGTCCACTTCAGATGAGGAGGAAGAATGGAATGAAGAGGAGGAGGACTTATCTCCAGTGGTTGTGGCTACATCTTTGAAGAAGAGGAAGGTGGTGGGTTCTAAGAGTAACAAGGCTGATAAGTGGCTTTCCCTTTTTGAGAGTGAAAACACAGAAGTGGGGTCAGATGATTCATCTCCCAAAACTATGGAGGTGGATATTGGTAAGGATGTTGTTGGTGGTGGCCTTGAGGTGGGGACACATGATATTGCTATGGGTTTGGTGGACAAGCTGTAGAGGTTGTTGAAGCATATTGCTAACTTGAATAACAAGGCCTTGGATGTTTCGGCTAATGACCCCAATGTTTTTGGTGATTCTAAGGATTTTGATGATAAGACGGTGGCTATTGAGGATTCTCTAATGCAGGATATGCCCAAGTTGGAGTAGGACAAGGAGATAAGGGATCTGAATGAGAAGGATGCGGAGAAGAAAAAAGCTAAACAAGAGAAGATAAATCCTCTTTCTGAGGATTTTTCTTACCTTGATGATGACACTACCTCCATGTATTATTTGTTTGATATGGCTAGGGCTAGGGCCACTAGTACCTTTAAGTTTGCTAAGTGGACTTTGCAAGAGTTCAATAAGATTAATATTAAAATTAGAGGTTGAAGGAGAATCTAAAGAATGTACCAAAGGGTTCATTTCCTAACATTCTTATTGACAAAATAGTGGACCTTGAAGGTTCTTATCACGACTTCAAATCTTTGTGTGAGGAAAAGTTGGTTGCTTTGGAAGCCAAGTTTTTGGGTATGAATGTTGATATCCAAAAACTAATGCAGGCATGTCATATCTTTGTGAAGAATAACATGGACTCCTTGGAAGTCCTTTTCAGAAAGATTAGTGAGCTTAGGGAGGATTAGGTTTACTTCTATGAGCTTATGGAGAAAGAGCACACGACTAAGGGCAAAGGTAAAAAATATGCTAAGGATGATGGCAAAGGACTTACTATTAGAGGGTTGGCTGATTGGAAGAGATCCTTTGATGCTGAAAAGAAGGATTTGTTGGATATGGTCGAAAGACATAGGAACCAGTAGATTGAAGTGGCCAAGACCCTGAGTAGCTTGGACTAGCGCCTGGTCTTCTTCTTTGTTGCTTTCTATTTCCTACTAGGTGTAGGTTCTTTTCGGTTGTTTTATTGTTTTGTGGTTGTTGGGTGTTGTTGGAAGTTATTTGTTATATCTTTTTTTAGCAACTGTTTTGCTATGTTTTTTGGTTGTTGGGTTGTTTTTGGTGGCTTTTTGAAACTATTTTCTAGCAGCATTTTGTGTCTTTTTTTGTTAAGGTTTTCGGGTCCCTTCAAAACCTTTTTTTCCCATATAATCAAAACATGAGAGAGACATTGTGGTCTCAATTCCTTGCATCATCCCCAAAAGGAATACACAAGAACAAGAAAAAATAAAAGGAAATGAAAAAGGGGCCTTTTGGATCAACATGAAAGAGATATTTCGGTCTCAATGCCCCGTGTCGTTCCCAAAAGGAAAACACAAGAAAAAGATAAAAGAAAAGGAAAATAAAAATGGTCCTTTTGGGTCAACATGAAAGAGACATTTCAGTCTTAATGCCTTGTGTCATCCCCAAAAGGAAAACACAAGAAAAAGACAAAATAAAATGCAAATAAAAAGGGCCTTTTGGGTCAACATGAAAGAGACATTTCAATCTCAATGCCTTGTGTCATCCCCAAAAGGAAAACACAAGGAAAATACAAAAGAAAAGACAAGGGAAAGGGGCCTTTTGGGTTAACATGAAAGAGACATTTCAGTCTCAATGCCTTTTGTCATCCCAAAAAGGAAAACATAAGAAAAAGAAAAGACAAAGGCAATGTACGACATATAGAAGAATGAAGGTACAAATAGAAGAATGTCAGAAAGAGAGAAGAACATCAAATGTCATGTTATATGGGAACACATTATGCACATGCAAACACATAAGAAAAAGGAAAAATAAAATGCAAAAGACTAGTAAGGAAAATGCAAGTCAACCATCAAGCAAGTCATTTTCCTCCCAATCTCAATCACTATAAGCGGAAGGTGAATAACATAGCTGAGGGACAAAAACAAATGCATTACTAGGAAAAGGCTAGAAACTTCTTTCCCCCGCTAAGTGCAAGACAAGAATGAGTTGAGATAGGTGATGGAAGAGGTCATGTAATAGTGAAAAGAGAATTTTCTACAACTATTACATGATGAGGGATTTGGTAGTGGTTTATGGACTTATTGGATAGCAATTATTGCCATCAAAATGATACTTTCTCATTATTTCTTTCAATTGGCGAAACTCATCACTTCTATGTCCAAGAACACGATGATATGCTCAATGTGGAACATTAGCATCTTTAGGATAGATCACCAACCTATTCATAGGTGGTAATAGTATGAGTCCTTTTTTTAAAAGGATTTGCAATTTCCTTTTGCATTCAAGTGGTGGACAAAGAGGAAAATTGAGTTTTTGTAACTTGTAAGGCCTCTTGCATTTGCTAGATTCACCCTTTTCTAGAATAGGAGGAGGAGGAGGACCCAAAGTGATCCTATCATCCTTGTCATTGTTATCATGTAAGGGTTGTTCATGAGGAAGGAAAACATTTAGATCAGGAGGGGAATCAAAGGTAATCGTGCCATCATCATTAAGTCTCCAATATTCTAAAGGAGGCTTGCTATCATGAGGAGGATCTTGATATCCTAACCCTATTGTATTTTTTTCTTTTTTCTTTTTTATAATTGATGAATGTTATGTTCAGTTGTTGTGTCACATCCTTGTTTTCTTAAAATGGTAAAACATTTGCCATAAGTTTCTTCAAGGTTGATTGGAGTACTAGTGACTTTGTTATCATAGAATGGTTGAGGGATTGCTTGTTTAGAAAAACTAGGTCCACCTGATGGAGGGAACTTAGGTCCTTCATTTGTTTCAAGATGTAAGTAACCAAACATATTAGGAGGTGAGACTGTAGGAATGTCTTATTGTTTCATGGATGGATAAAAGAATGCATTGGCTTCAAGGTTGTCAAGACATTCATTTAGGAACTTATTCATGTTGTCATCATCTTGTCCAATGATTTCAACATCATGAGGACATTCATGGGGAGTTGAAGGAGAATGAGGAAGCTCATGGTCATTAGGATTAGTTCCAAAGGCACAATTTCACATGTCAACTGAGGATTTTAATGACATCCAAAACTTATTAAAACAAAAATCCATGATGCAAATGAATGAAAGAAAACTAAATGGAAGAAATGGAATAAAAAAAAATCTGGAAACTATGACAGAATGCAATAATAGAAAATAGAAATAAAAAAAATGCTCTAAAAATGCTAGAAATTACAGTGCAGAATATGCAGGACTTAGTCACCCAATGTGGCGAATTAGTCCCAGTAGTTTTTTTTTTTTAATATTTTTCAAAAAATTTAAATGAAACTTTATGTTTTTCAGATTTTTAAATGTAGATATAATATGAAAATGCAGAATTTTATTGTTTTCCAATGAAATATAATGCAAAAATGCAAGCTATATGAGCTTTTCACTAATGCAATTTTTAAAACCCTAGGATGCAAATTAAACAGTGCAAAACCTAATGCAACGCTGATGCAAGTTATTCCTAGGATATGAATGCACTTGAAATCATAAAAAAAAAGTTCAAAATTTAGGTTCACCAAAATGTAAACAAAGATTTTGGCTCCCAATGACTTTCTTGCACTTCTAGGGTTTTTCACCTAAAAGGAGAAATATGGGCCAAAATGGGCAATTTCTACACTCAAAATCAATGCAAGGATGGATGAAGTATTCCCAAATGAAATAAACTAATAAAAGAAATGATTTATTAATGCAAAACCTAAGAAATGCAAGTTGCTTGAAAACACAGTGATGTATGCAAAATGACCTAAGAATACAAGAAATAAAATAGAAATAAACAAGACTAGAGAAGTGCACCTGGAAACTGAAGTGTGATGCAGAGAGACTCTAGAATCCTATGGATTTTGTTGTTGAAGCCAACTGGGACACTTACACCAAATTGGGCGACTTAGTCCTGTTTTGGGGAGATTTTGTCGGAATAGGTTTCTACCAAAAGGGTACTTAGAAATGTAAAAATAACTTTTTAGGCCTGGCAGTGGGACTAATTCACCACTGATGGTGACTTAGTCCACTTCGGAATCTCGAGAAATTTAGGACAAGTATCTATAGCTTTTGGTCTACACTTTCCTTCTTGACAAGTGTCTAGTTCAGATTCTACAGAAAATAGGCTAAAAGAGGTCTCCAAGCTTCAATTAGGGATTTGTTAACTTGAATGACTTTGATGGATTTTTGAGCACTTTTTAACACCTTTCTCTTTAAAAAATCTGCATAGAAGACCTGCAAACACACATGCAAAGAGGGGGAAAAGGGTTAAGGGTTAAAGAATAGGGGTTTTCCTTGGTCAAACCCCAATTTGGTAATCAAACCCTAGAAAATTAAATGAAATAGAAAGAGAATGATGAATGAATAACATGAAATGTCACAACTCACCAAACCCTTAATGTTGAAATCTGAAGATATGCAACAAGATGCTCCAATGAATGCTCAATGGTGCTTAGAATGCTTGAGAATTATGAATGAATGTAAGCTAATGTGTAAATAAATGCACTAAAATAATTAGGGGTGAAAATGAGAGGAACACCCTTTATTTATACTTGATTTTACAATATTTCCTAAAAAATAACACATCACAGGCTAACCTTAAGGTTAAGAGAATAAAATCTTGCCATAATTTTGAAATAATCTTTATTTTTGTGCCTAGTGGGACTAAGTTGCCCCACATGGCAACTTAGTCCCACCAAGGCAATTTTATTGGGTGTCAGGAATTAAAGTGTATTTAATGTTGTTTAACAAGAATATTCTCTAAAATACGCTTATGTAGGGCCAGAAAGTGCATTAAGGTGTCAATTAAACATAAGAAAGGGTTGAATTAGTGATGACAAGCCTAGAAAAGCATGCGAGTTTGTTACAACGCTTTACAAAAAATTGAAATAAGACTTGGTAAGTGATAGAAAGGGGTTATTTAAGTGAATTATAATGAAAGGGTCCTCGAAAAGTGTGGAAGTGGGTTACAACACTTCACAACACTTTTACAAGACATCCTAGAATTCTTAATGATTCTCAAGGGTCCAAGACCTAATGTGAATTTGTTTACCACATTACAACATTAAATCTAGGCAAAATCAAGCCAAAATCCACTAGGAGGCCCTGAACATGAGAAAGAGTAGAAGGGTTAATTTTTTCATGTCCACATGTAGTGTGCTTGTTTTGTAGGTTTTCATCATGGCAATTTTCCAATTTTTCATAGGAATAGTTTTCCCCGTTAGATAATTTTGTATCTTTACTTATTTTTATGTTTTTATTTCATTTGGAAGGAGATAGGATAGATAGATTTGAAGGAAAATGGTTGTGAATTAGATTTTGAAATGGGAATATCCTATGTTGAAACATAACTAGTAATAGTATTAGACTTTTGCAAATAGGGATAACCGATGTTGTATTCGGAATTGTTATGCTCTTTTGTTTGAAATTTCTCAAGGCTTAAAAATTAGTGGCAAGCATAACATAGACCTTAGTATAAGGAAAATGTATTGATATTTTCCTTCTTGGAGAGAAATTACATATTTGATTCTTTCCATATTTTTCTTTTGTTTTCCATGGCTTTTTACTTTCAATAATAGTTGGTACTATTGCTAGTAGAAAACCATTACTTTCCTATTTGGAAGAATTTTTATTTTGACATTTTCTATGTATAAGTTGAGTTTTGTCTATTTTAGGTTTAATCTAATAATTTTTCTATGTTTGTTGTTTAATTATTCATTTGAAAATATTGTATTGAGATGTTGATTTTACTTTGCTTTGTGAAAAGGGATACATCATAAATGAACTATTTGATGTGCACAAATGGGTTGCTTCTAGGTTATTTTGTAGAAGTATTGATCCCTACTCTTGAAACCCACAAGATCCTAATAGTCTCTAAATGGGGAAGTTTGTGACAAGGTACATTGATGGATTTACTCAAAAACAATATCAGATATTGTGGAGGCTTAGTTGGAGCACATTTAGTTGGAAGTGGTACAATATCATCCTTTGAGTTCATGAAGTGGATGAGCATAGAGGTTGAAATTGAAGTCAAGTCAGTACAAAATGCAATCAATCATACTTTTTCTTATCCTAGTTTATTGGACACAAGTTCAAATGAATTGTAATCGCTTCTAAATTACCACTTTAAGAACCCATCCCTCTTAGTGGAAAAAATTACACATGCTTCAAATAATGAACTTGGAGGATGATCCTAGCAAGTAATTTTTATTTCACCTTACATTGCATAAACTTTGATTGTGCTTGTAAGATGAAATTCCTTAGGACTGAATATTAATATTATGTCTATATTTGATAGCAGTTGGAATTCCTAGGTGAATCTGTGTTGGATATTCTTATTACTCAACATTATTATTCAACATACCAAGAACTGTCCCATCGAACTCTATCAGATTTATGGTAGATAGTTGTTAACAATGAGAAATTTGCTCAAGTAACAATGAAACATAATATTCACAACCATCTTAGTCATCATTCAAATGAATTAGGAAATAAAATAAAAAATTTATTGAGGATTTTGAACAATGTAAAGGTGGTGATTGACAGTATGCATCATTTGGAGGAGGAACACATGCTCTTAAGTTAAGTTATTTAGTTTTACATTGTGATAATTCTCCATTTAGTGCAGTCAACGTACTTGTATATTTTTCTTAGATGAAGTGATTTTCTATGAGTTATTTAGTATGATCATAGACATGTGATTAGAATTGTACTTTATTTGTACATTAATGTAAGTTTTCTCTTCAATTAAAACTTACTATTTTTCTTGAATGCAGGTACTATGGGATTTAATAGAAAGCATTTCAAGTGCAATATTAGTGGATTCTCAACTTGAACTAAATATTTTCTCGAAAAAATAGAACCTATTGTGTCTCCCTTGGTTACACCTAAAAACATGAAATTGCATCCACTATGGGAGTTGCATGAGCTTTGTTATCAACACCAGTATGAGTACAAGTGGAAGAATATCACTAAGACAAGGATTGTTGGTGCAGGAGCACCTTGTGCATTTTATGCCTCTATAAGGAAATCATGTAAAGTTTTAAGTTTCATCATGAAGTGCATGGAAAAGGTCATTTTTAGACCAATTCAAATGTAATTAAGTCACTAATAGGTCTTTAGGAGGCCAAAGAAGCTAAATTGCAAAAGTTGTCTTTTTGTTGCAAAAGATGCAAAAAATTGCAAAATGGCAAAATTGCAAAATGGCAAAATTGCAAAATGGCAAAATTGCAAAATTGCAAAATTGCAAGAATTTGAAGAGTCATCTTGTTGGGAAAGGTTGTTAGTTGACTAAATATGAAGGGTAATTCATCATAACTGATGTAAACATCCTTAAAAGGAATTTTAAAGGTGAGAAAAAGATGATATATTGTAACTTGAAGGAAATTTTGAATAAAGAATCTTGTTTTATGTTGTAGCAACATTTTCTTTGTTATTTTCAAGCTTTGTACGACCTGTACAACACCATCAAGCTTTGAAATTTCTTGTTTTTAGTTGAATAGCGTGTAATCCATCAAATAAAGTTGATTTGAGAGGGTCTTATTGAATATAAATTTTGATTGGTGTCTACTTTCTATAACTAGTTTGAAACCCTCAATTCAAGGGTTTTAAGAGTCTAGGAAAGGTTAACAACCATTCCACCAATGTAAGCTTATAAAATTGGTGGAATGGTTTAATATTGAGTGTTTTTTTTTTTGTGTGTTGGCAGATGTAGGGGAAGTGAAGATTCAGAAGTTATGTTGCTACTCCAAGTGATTTTTCATTGTTTTCCATGCAAGAAGGGTGCCAACAAGTTATGATATGAAGAAAGGACAGTGGTAAATGTTGGGACACTATTGATTTATCTTTTTTATACATATTCTTAGGTGTTTGAAGGGGTTTCAAGGTCTATGGAGGTCTACAATGCATATTTTATGTAAACCCTCATTGTTTGAGTTTAGTTTGAGCATGAAGCAAGGGTTTTATGTTTTGCTTATTTGGTGAGTGTTTTATTTGATGAAGATTGATGTTTTAGAAGTTTTGTAGCCTTTTTTAATGCTTCCCATATTTCTTTGAGGTTTTTGGGTGAAATATAAGGTACTTTCTTTGTTAAATAGGCCTATTTGAAGCCTAAATGCTACGAGACAGTCATTGTTTTGATGTTCCTTTCAAAACACCAACACCTACTATTGAAGTATGTTAAATGAGGCTTTAATGGATCCATAAAAAGGTTTTTTTTTGTGGATATTCGCTATGAATTAAGAGTTATGCATGATTTGGTGTTTTGGATATGTACAAGCAAGTTTGGTCTTCTAGTGCAAACAATGGAGATTCTAATAAAGCAGAGTTATAAGGAAATGCTTTTGGTTTGTTCCTATCAAAATCAAGATGAATATGATGTACTTAGGATTGGTAAGAGTTTAGAAGAAAAATTTAATGATTTGCTATCTTGAAGCCTTGTGGAATCAAGTATCAAGCAAGTGAATCATGGTGAAAGTTTAGTGATCTTCTTTAGTTTTGTGTTTTGGGTATTTAGTATCCTTGAAGTCTATTGATGCTCTGCATCAATTTTTTATGTGGCTAATTTACACATACAACTTAAGGATGTAAGAGATGGTATAGAATGCTCTAATACCATGTAAGAACTGAAGATTAGCTCAATACTCAAGAACACCTGAAAAAACAATGAAAACCTTCTACATGAGAGTATACAAGAATATGAGAAAGTTCCTGATATTAAAAAACATAAAAATGATGATGAGGTATGAAGTATGTTACTGTAGTACCCCTCCATTCTCACCTAGGATGTGCAGGTAGTCTGGCTAAGGAATTAGAAGAGGAAGATGGGACAAGAGCATCTAATGGTATTTTGTGAGTATGATATTACATTATGATTGCATTTATTTGGTGATGTTTTTATATAGATGCAGTATTAGGTGGTGATGCAGTGAATTAGTAATTGTTCATGATGATATGATATGATTTGTTAGTTTAGAAATGATTAATTTATCAGTTACATTATATTTTTTGGATAGATGTGATGAAAGATAGTGTAGCACCACTCGTTCGCAGGTGCCCTGCTATGCTGTGATTCCTTCTCACGAGGTGCTTGTATTTAAATAGATATATTGTGCACAACATTGTTTGTATGTAGGGATTGCAGGTACATAGTCTTGATTCCACCTGCTTTAGCAGGACAGGGTGAGCACCTATAACCCAACGGTATAATGTTGAAACAAAGGTGGCAATGAAGTCATCAAGTCCCATGATGTCAAACCGTCTTGTTTAAATGGTTTTGTGCATTCTTGTAATTGTCGTTCTTTGTGGTCATCATTTGTGTTTTGTTGTACATTATTTATGTTGGTATTTTATAAGTTGTGATTGAATTAATTAAATAAGGGTAATATTGTTTATTAAAATGTTAGATTAAATTGTATTTAAATATTTAAATGTTTTATTTATTTTTAAAGTCATGTATTTTATTAAATGTTAATTAAATATTAAATTGTGATTATTATTTTAATTAATTGTCTTGTTGAGGATAATTGTTAGAATAAATTATTAGCCGATAGGCTATATATAGTGTGAGGTTTCTGCCCGAAACCTATCTCACGCCATTAAACAGCTGTTAGTTGTCGTTAAACAGGAAATAGTTTACAGTTTTCGGTTGTGGTCAGATCAAATCGAACTTTACGGCATAAAAGCAAAGTATGCATTGAATGAATTCACTGACATGTTGGTTAAATGGACATATTTTTGGATAGGTTTTGTTCATTTCTGGCGGTCCAAATGTCACTTCAAATCAAATAACTTATACGCAAGATCTGATATGCTTTTACGCAAGATCTGATATGCTTTCAATTGCAATAAATTTGCTCCACCGCCCACCATGTCTACAAATAGAATGAACAGTGAATGAAAAATACAGAACATCAGACTATCTGAAGCAAACTGTTCAGAAGTAGACTACGCAAAGCAAATACTAGTGAAAGAAATTTGAAGAATCCATGGTATTCTCCTACAAATTTTTCCTATTTCTTTTCTCATATACACATATGAAACTCATAGATCCTGCAAAGTTTTCCCACTTTTTTCCTCCTATATATTCATACTCATAGGAAACTAATAGGAAAAAAAATGTTCTGTAATTCTCTTCCACTCCTCGCTTCTCTCTCTTACTCCATTTGCAACCGCCATCATAATTAGATCAACAACCATTTCAAGCGATTCACTTGCTTCAGATTGACATTGCACCATATCATCTGCTAATATAAGCCTGCCATTTTTAGGAAAAGCCTTGTAACAGTTTTCAAATATCTTGGCGCAACTCTCGTTGTCGTAGCCGATCAATACTTTCTATTTCATGCACTGTCAATTATTTAACAATACACAAAAACTTAAGATCTGCACCTAATACCTGATTCAAACAAGCTAGGCCACTTGTTGGTGAGGAGAGCTTTTTTTTTTGGGTGAACAAGTTGAGAGCACTTGAGGGTCCATATCATATGCCAGCCTTGGCTCCATGGTAGCTCTTCGATTTACATGACCTGCACCTATCACAAAAGGTTAACACATATTTGATTAGTTGTTTTGTATTGTCCAATATGGAGGCTATCATCAAGAGAGGCAATTTGAATACCACAGGACTCCACATCAGTTGGGTGGATCATAATGGAAGTTAACAAAAGGAGAAATGACGACTCAAAGCAAGAGCCAAGCAAAAGGATACACCCAATCATTTTTGCAGAGTATACAAAGACTACAATATTTTTATGGCTGAGCTGAGCATATCTTCATAAATGGCTATACACAAGGAAAACCTTTGGAGCATTTTTAAGTAGGTACGTGCGTTCTCCAAAATATCTCCTTTTGATATATGTCTACATATAAGTCGAATAAACAGTTTGTAGGGGTCCACTAAACAGTTTTATTTTCAAAGGGTGATCCTAAACTATGACAGTTATGTTAAACTCCTCAGGTTTATGAGGATTAAACATCTTTACCAGAATGGAAAGAAGTGAGAAATCATATCATAGTCGGGCCGCCCTTGTTCACGGACTTGAATGGCCTAGCATTTAAGATCACATGATGCCAATTGTGAGTGAGTTCTATTATTGGATAGGTAATATGCATGACTAACGGAGGGCATCTTATAGTCTTTTCAACAATAGTGGATCTTCACCATCTATCCATGGTCACCAGTGAAATATTAATTAAATCACAAAACCCCCCCTTTAAATGGTTTGTAATTCACTTATAACCTACCTGATATCATTGGCAACCTGCCATAGCTGCAACGCTTGGATTTGACGGATGTGAAATGTTAAATAATCTCTTTGATAACATTTGCAACCTATCAACTACATGCAGTTTTCAAGGATTTTAACCGTTCATCGCTTTTTTTGTATCATTTTGTGTTTCTAATTCATTGCAGGCCTCTTTTTCCCACAATGAGCATATGCCAATAATTTTCATAATTGTGGGACCCAAGAAACTTTATCTTCGTTTTCTCCAATCTAGGTATAATTTAATATTTTGGACTTAAATTTAAATGACTATTTATTATTTCGTTTAAGGTAATTTCTTTTTATTAGCAAGCTGATAACTTATTTGTTTTATCAAAGAGTATTAATATTTGAAAAATATTAGTATCAATATGTTAGATTTTTTTTAAAAATAATGTATAAATATCTAATTATATATTTAGTTTTTTTAAATATTTTTTTTAATGCATAAATGTTTTTTAATTTTAAAATTAAAATTTATTTAAATAATTATTATATTATACTATATATAATATATAAATTATATGTACATATATGTAAATTTTAATAATATTATTATTTGACTTTTAAATATATAGATAAATAATTATGTTTTAATAAATATAATTGTTTTTTAATAATAATATTAACAATAATAATTATTCATTAGTGAAATTAAATAAATTGATAAATTAGAATTCAACTGTAATAGATTTCATTTTATTTTTAACTTTTAAAGATTGGTTTATTTGGAACTTTTAAGATAAGTTAAAATTTTACATTTAACAATTTTAATATAGTTTATTTTTATTGGAAGTATAGTTTTAATTTTTTAAATTTAATTTATTTCATAATTTAACTATATTACTTCAATATTTTTTATTTTAATATTGAGTCTATTTTTCAATATGTGTTTAAAAAATTATTTATTGTTCAATACAATACATTCCAGTTCAAAGTGTTTGTGTGCCAATCTTGCAACAAAAAATGGATATTTCTGCCTATGCTACTGTGCTTACACATTGAACTGTTTTTACAACTTTATACACATTTACACTTTAATATCAAGTTAATTACATACATTGGGGTATGCTCTCGAACATATTGCTACCCACATGTTGAATTTATGAATACCGAGCTATAAAGATGAAGATAGCAAGTTTTGATCATTCTTATTTTATGTTGGTTCTTCTTTTAACTTTGTAGAAAATCATTGTAGCACATGCCATTCATCTTTGAAGCCTCAGACCTCGGTGAGCCACATCATGTCAAACACTAACTGAGATATTGTTTGGTAGTGTAATTTGCAATATATTACTAAATGAATCTAATACAAAAGATTTTTAAAAATATGGTTAGATCAAAACTTCATAAAAATTTGGAAGCACAAAAGTACAAAAATGTTATGCACCTAATAATTGTGGTCCAAAAGGAAAATCATAAGTTCAAATATTCTCACAAAGTTGTTAGTTCTAGAATGAAGTGTTTCCTGCTCTGTTGAATGCTAAGAATGTATTATATAGATAACGTCTCATTCCATTTAGATTATTCTCATGTTTGGGCTCTAATCTATTCTATATTTGTGTTCCACCAACGTAGTTTCTCTATCTCACAATCAATGGTGAATTATACCATTGCACATCCCCATTGAAATTTTTATGATGGGAGCCATAGTTGGGTCGAAGATAGGTGTAAGAACCATAAATAGTTGTTGAGTTCTCACAACTATAGCCAAAATCAGCTAACATTGTTGATGCATTCTTCAATAGTCAAAACGGTTGACCTTACTACCCATACTTCCTGAGTTCTATATCTAGCACAAGTAACTACAGTTACACATTTACTTACCTTGTTTTTAATGAAGCTGAAATTTCAAACTTTCTGGTAAGCAACTTGCTCAATGATATCTTGCACAACAAGGTCAATATGAGCTTTGACAACCCCAGTGGGAGGAGGCTCCCACTCACCAGCTCAGGAGCAGAATGATCTAGGTCATATCCAAACGCCCCAAATGGGAAAAACTCTGCCTCCAAGTATTCCAAATTGAGACGAAATTCAATCATATTTATCTCTTTAGTATATAATTTCATAGTTTAGTATCCTCCATCTTGCATGTGCTTCAACCTTGCTGCTCCTTCACTCGTACACACAAACACCAAAAATTGTAGGCAAATATATTGGTGAAACAGGTGGCCTTTCATTGACAGCGAAGAAACATCTGTGTGATGATAACTGATCTAGGGAACCACATGGATTTTGTTGCATGTTTAAATATCTAGAATGATCTATGTTAGTCAACTAACTTAAATCATATCAATCCCAATCCCTTTGCCTTTGGCTTAGCACTCGTTGGATTTAGTGACTAAAATCGTGAAAACTTGTGCATTGGATATTGTTTCCTTAAATTAAAATTATACGTACACCTTATTTTAAATATTATCTTCATAAAAAATTAGTAAACAAAATGCATTATCTGCACACACATAAAATTATACTTATATTTTTCTATCGGCGTAACTCTTGCACCCTTATCCGGTGCAAGTGCTAGTTTAAATTAATTAGATAATGTGCTTTGCAAGTAAAGTTGTAAAAAATGGAAATTAAAACAAAAAGTATTGAAAATAGAAAAATAAATAAATAAAAGAATGAAAAAGTTGTGAGAACGAATTAGAATGCAGATCTGATTGAAAAGCTTGCTTTTAAAGAATTAATTTCTTTTATTCTAGATTTTTTTTTTGGTGAGCTTTTGGAAGAAATTGGAATATCTTTTATTTAATTGAAATTTTTTGTAAGTTTGGACACACATAGGTTTTATGGAGATAGAGTTGCACAAGTAAATTGTGCTCGAGTTTTTTGGGGAAAAATAGTTATTTCGTTCTCTTGCATTAAATTGGGAAGGGTTTCAATATAAAGCATTGGATTCGTGTTCAGGAATAGAATTTTGGAGAGATGGATTCAAGTAGAAACTAGAAGCTCTTCGTAGAGGCCAGATTCAAACAAGCTTCATCAGATCTTCGAATAAGCACGGGACTCTAGGTTTTATCTAGTTCTTCTTTGGTCTTCTGATTTTAAGAAAACAGAAAAATAATTAGATTATTTGGTGAAAGAAAAATGAAACCTTAGAAAAGAGACATTATTGAAAAGTGAAAAGTACTATAGAAATTAAACAAAGATTGTCTATAAAAAAATTTGCTCTATGAATATTCTTTCAATTTGGCTTTGAGAAAATAATGTTGTGTTTTTGAAAATAAACTATGCCCTTAAATTGATTCTGTTTGTTTCTTTTGAAAATATACGTAGTTTTATGTGAGGACAATTTATTTTGGGGATTATGAAAATATATCCTCTTTATATATATATAATAAGTTATTTGTATTTTGTTATTCTTCTGTCCTCTGTAATTGGATATTTGTTCATCTAAATGTATATATTAATATATTATATATATACAAATTTCGTATATATTTATATATATATAAATAAATAAATTATTTTCGTACTTAGTAAATATTCAAAATTTTGATTAAAATTGAATTTTATTTGGCCGTAATGGCCGTCAGAATCCGTGCCTGTGAGAAAGGACAGACTTTCATTTTTTTTATAAAAAAGATATAAAAGAAATTTTATTAAAAAAATTTATGGAATTAGAATTTTAATGGGGAGGGAGAAGGGACGGCAGTGCCGTACCCTCCCCCCTACCCATAGGGGTTGTGGACTGCACAGCATTCCACACGGACTGCTGTGTGTAGCAGTCCGTATGGACTGCTGCGTATAGCACAACAGTCCGTATGGACTGCTACGTACAGCAGGCCGTGGGGACTGCTGTGCAGTCCCCATAAGGCAGCTTTTGGTTTTTTTTTAAGTTTGTTTTCAAATTTAATTTAATTTAATTTTAATTTATTTTTTTATATTTGTTATATATATTATTAGATTTTGATTAAATTAATATATGATTTGAATGAATTTTTTATATATTTGTTATAGATTATAATATATATATATATATATATATATATATATATATATATGTGTGATAGTGAATAGAGACAATTTTTATAATAAGGGATGAAAGCATAATTTTAATTTATGTTTAATTTAATTTGTATATAGGCAAAAAAAAATTATTATGTTGAAATGGAATAATTTTACAGTATGGTAGACTACAATATGTTTTATTATATATATATGTATATATGTATATGTTGTTTTGGTAAGATATTTTATAAATTTGATAATATGTTATATATGCATAAATTTTGAATATGTGTTTTATTTTATATATATATATATATTGTGATTATGGTTTTATTATGATAGTTTTAAGAAATTTGCAATATATAGTGTAATTGTGAAAAGTGGAGATAAATTGGTTGCTTGTAATTAAATCGAATTTTCTCGAGTGTTGATTCTTTTGATGTTTAATTTGTGAAATTAAGTGAACTTTGTTTAGAAAGCAATGTAATAAATTGGGTTGGATTATTGTTGAATTTTATATCGACATGGAGCAAGTTTGGAGATTGTTATTTAAATTTCCCATTCTAGCTTTATTGTGTTGACTTTTAAATCGATGTGGAAAACCTATTGTAAATTTGTGAAACTGTATTCCAGAGGCTTGTTTAATTTTAATGTTCTCCTTGTCTTAGCCATACTTTTGGAATTGAAACTTATTGGTTTAATGCTTGGAAGAGTTGAACGGTTTTATTATGACCTTTGGTTATGAGTTGTCATGAGAGAGTTAATGCCTCGCATTTTCCCGTTTTGAGTATTATGCTTTATTTGTTTTAGTTCAACCCTTGCCTGGATTTGTTTTATATTAGGGGTCTTAGGGAGAGTGATTTTTTTGTGGGGGCTGGCACCTCAGTTGGAGGAAGGGCCAAGAGATCCCATGAGAGCTATGTGATGACACTCTCCACTAGACACCCTTGTGCTTTCTTGTAGTTGCCTCTAGATATTGTAATCTTTATGTTGTTTTTGATTCTTGTGAATTTGGTTTATGATTGTTATTTAGTTACTTGTTTAATTGTTAATGCTTGGTTTATTTGTGATGTGTTTCATAGCTTTATCTCGACATGTTTGGTTCATGAATGTTGTAGGTTATTTTAGTGTATGTCTTGAGTTGTGTTTGTATTTGTACTATGATTGTTCGTGAGTCAGTTGGAATTCATGGTCGGGTTCTCTTCCTTGTCACCTCTGTGCACGGGGGGTGAGTTACTTGTAATTCACATGGTTGGGTGGAACGTGCTCCGCACCCATTGGGTTCCCCATCAACATCCTGTCTTCTCAGTATTTCCACAGTTGGAGTTGTACCAGTGTTCCTTTGTAATTCAAATTTCATTGTATTTATATTATCCCACACGTTGAGAAATTTGATGTAATTATTAATCAAGAGCTTGTAATGTAATATTATAATGATGATGTAAAAGTTAGGATCAATCATAACTTGTTAAAAGAGATTCATTATGATTGTATAATGTGATGTATTAATATTCTCGCTCTTGGTTATTGGATGTATTCTTATTCATGGTTTATAATATTAATAGATATGATGTTATCTTTTACTTTCGTTGATTAGTTGTTTGTGAAGTAACCTCGTGTGCCTTAGAGAGCTAAGTGTAATAGTGTAATGTAATGTGTTATGTGATTATGGTTAATGTTCTTGCATGTTCAATTGTATTGTTTTAAAAAAAAAAAAATTGCTATGTGTGTGTTCTCTAGGGTTTGCACGACGGGCGTTACAACTTGGTATCAGAGCCAAGGTTGTAGCACTAGGATCTTTGGGTAATGTTGCTACCATGTTTAGTTGTGGTGAGTCGTTGTGTCAATATGGATATAGTTCTACCCTTGTGTCACCCCAAGGCCTTCACTAACTCACTTTGAATCAGTGACCAGGACGTTCATCGAGAGGCGAGTTGCGAACAACAGCCTTAGTATTCGCGCTCTGGCCTCAGAGCCTTAGTTCATCTTCCAGATTTGTGTGCTTGTCTTAGTTTGATACAAAGATCAAGTAGTACAACCTTCAAAACAAATCCTGTTCAAGTAAGGGTGTAGATGAGCATGTTGAGTATTAACTTGTTGAGGGTGAGAGTTATGTTGTTCAACATTCTCTTGTGTGTTCTCTTAACTTTGAGTTTGAGTGAGGTCAAGGTGACTTTGAAATTAGTTATATTGTCTTATCTTCGTGCATCTTCTCTTTGCGTGTATGTTTGTTGACTTTATATTATGTGAATTATTTTTTTTCCCTCATTCTACCTCTTTCGATGTATGTGAGCGTTGATTGTATTCTATGTGATTTTAAGGCTATGTGCTAAAAATTCATTATGAGTAATGAAGGTTAGAAGTAGAAATAGATAAAAGAATGACTTTAGTGTTTTCCTAGATTGAGATTGCATGTATTTTTATTGAATTATACTATATAAGTATAAAATGAATGTAGTATAGTATAATCATAATGTCAAGTAGTGATCCGTTAAAATAATTATGATGGTTCCTTTACGATTGGTGCAAGAGAGTGACTTGATCATGTAACGTGTATGAAATATTGTTTAGGGTGAATCTTCAAAATTAATTTAAAAAACTTATTTTTAGTGTGTGCCTTGCAAAGAACACTTCTTCTTTCTTCTTATGTTTTTGGATGCATAAGTTTTAAGGGAATGCTCTAGGAGTACATTGGTTATTAAATGCTTATATATGCTAGTTAATTTTAAGTTTTATGAAAGGAAGTTGCACATAATAAGTTTAGGAATAAATTTGAGTTTTCAAAATTGCCTTCATAAGTATAAATTCATAGGTGAAGTTGATAATATATTATTTGCACCAGTATATAGGGAAAAATCTTATTGAATTGAAGTTCGTAGAGTGCTAGAAGTGTGGTAGGAATATTGCATTGTATGAGTGTGATTAGGTGTATGGGTAAAACAATCTCCTATGTATTTTAGTGAAGTAAAAAAAATTAATTATTTTGATTTTATAAAAGTGTTGTACTTGGATGGTGTTTAAAGGCCTTGTGTTGATCAAATACATGTTTAACCTTAGGAGAAAAAGTGATGATGTATGTTCATTTAATGAAATCTTGAATTAATACAAAATTGATGTGTTGTGGTGTGTAATTGATTGACGATTCTTCTTAATTGTTTTTAAATCTAGTATGTAAATAAATGGTAATGTTTTGTGTTGAAAGACATTGATGTTTATCTCTCGTAAAGTTTATGATGTAGTAAATGGTGATAATTTTTTTTTTTTGTGAATCAAGAAGATTATTATGTGATAAAAAAAAGAGAGTATGTTTGTCTAGGAGAAAGCAGGTGAGAATTGTTTAGGCTTATGGTACTAATTCTAGCTTTAAGGGAGTTGATAAAATTGATCTTTGAACTTGAGGAAGAGGATAATGTTGATATTTAAGGAATTGTAAAAGTGATTAAAGAGTTTATAATTTCAGAAGAAAAGTATGGAGGATGTTGGGAGTACTTATTTTTGATATGCGGCATCAATCATGTATGTGCATATGAGAATAGGGAAAATTTGTTTTCTCTAATAGTAGGTATGAATGTACTCCTTATTTTGTGGAAACTAGTATATGTGCAATGTTTGTGTGTTGTATTAAACTTGTGCTTGCCTTGTGTGCCATGTGATGGTGATACTATGTACCCATCCATGGGGAAACTGTTGTTTTCCTTGGTGTGGAAATAACCATACCATTCATGTGTTGCATGTCTGTTACCTGATTGAGGGCCAACCCATGTGTGGTTGAAATTTATATATGAGTAGCCAAAGGATAGTTTCATAGATTCTTTTCTTTTGGTTCTCCAGTCCCTCAATCTGTGAAGGGGTAGTAGTAGCCACAAAGTTCCTTGGGCGGAGTGTACAGCATACGCATGTTGCAATGCAGAGCAGTCTTAGCTCAACCGATCCTGAGGAAATGTACTCACTACTTCCCCTTATGATGGATCAGGGTACTTGATCCAGATGTGCTAGCCTAAACCCCACAGTTTTGAGTGTAATGCCCTGTCTTAATAACCTAAGAATGTTGCAATAATGTATAATGGTGTAATATTTTTTTTATTTTAAAAAGTTTAATTATTAAGTTAATTAGTTGCATACATTCATTAGGCTAAGCGACGTTACACTACTTTGAGTTTTCCATAAGTGACTTAAGTATTTCGCATTGCACATTTAATTAATAACATAAAGATAAGCATTGCAAAATATTGAAAATTTCATTCAAGATATAATAAAGTACAAATTTGTCTCATACATTGCATTAGATAGAATATACAATACTCATCCATCTGATGAGATAATTCAAATAATAATTACAATTACATTTACATGGTTCACCTCACAACATTTGAGGGATGCTTTCAAATACATAATTTACAAATTACAATGAGGAAGTACACATAAGATCCAAGTATGAGCTCTCCATCCATGAAGCTCTCGATGCCATGATCACAAAACTGGGGACCCAATGGAGTAAGGTGCACGTTCCACCCAACCATGTGGTACCCGTAGGTCCACCCCCCGTGCTAGGAGATAGTAATAAGGTTACCTAGACCTAATCTACTAACCCTAGACACTAGTACACAACAGACTATTGGTTACATTGCTTCCAGATTTTGACAATTGAATGAATTACTAATACAAAGTTAATTGTTATTCTAGGTGGAGTGTCATCACAACGTTGCAAAGGATACCCTGGTGTTTCTTCCTAGGTTCTGGCCTCCAACCTTGGGTTACCCTGGTAACCTCTTACGAAACCCAGCCCCTATTGCATGCTGTTGCGGAATCGAATGTCTCTTAAGGAAACAAGACACCGATTTGCCATTCCAGGCCTTCTCATCTTATACTCATGATTGAAGTAGCTCAAGAGTCATAAGTGAGGCATAATATCTTGTTAAAAGTTTTAATCTAACTACTATGTTATTTAATTATCACTGACTTACTAACTATTTGTAAGTTACCCTGACACCACTTTGTGTGTCGGCCCTTACAAATAGCCACTCCCCTAAACATAACATGGATTTCTAAGTTTTCAAGACTAGGGTTTACAAAGTGCACAATGTATGTCTCATAATAACAAATAACCCTTAACGGTATCAAAACATCATATTTATTACATGCACAACCCAAGTTAACTCAAGCAATACATTTGAACAATACTACACCCTTTTTCTACACAATTTCATTCTAGAAGACTTATACAACTATAACTTTCCTAATTTTCCCAAAAGAATACATTAATAGCAAATCAAGAAAAGAAAAATTTCTATGATTCAGATATATTAAATCCATTCAAACAGTCAAAAATACCAAGATTTAGATTTACGAGTTCATGATTTTATTTCTCCTATATAAAGGAAAATTACATCATTTAACATCAAATTAACTTTCTCAATTTTACAAATAAATAAACATATTAAATATTCTCTTTCATTCTTACTATAAAAAGAAATATTTAATTAAAAAATTTACATGCAATATCAAAATTATCAAATCTATTTCCTATTTTTATAACCTCAAATCTCTCAAATATATGTATATATATAACATATATACAAATATGTTTATATATATATAATATTATTATAAAAACATATATTCAATTTATATCAACAAATATATATATACACATATTCATATATATATATATAAATATAATACATATATATAAATTAAAACTTAAAAATGAATTTTCAAAATTTAATTCGCCATAGAAGGTTTTTATTTTCTTTTAAAAAAAAATAACAAACAAAACTTTTAAAGAAAATAGGGGGGACGCAGCTGGGTGAGCTGCGGCCTCCCTGTGGGGAGGCTGCGCCCCTCCATAGTGGGTATTGGGGAGGGTTTCGGCCCTCCCCAACTCACTATTATTATTTTTTTAAAATTTAACACATTTTTTCCTGTACAAATTTTGCTTGCGGAATTAATTTCGTACGACGAAATTCAATAAAATACTCTTAATAAATTTTCATAAATTTTTAATCAATATACTTATATATATTTATTTCTAAATCAAATATTAAAGGAATTTTCAAATACAGAGAATATATTCTAATGAAATTTTCTTTAGATATTTGATAAAATTATTTCTGTACAGGGTGATTTTCTTCACAATTTTTTTTTTTTCAATTTTATTTCAATAGGATTTTCCAACTTTAATACAATAAACTTTTGTTCAAAATCAATTTCCCCAATTTTCTTTTCTAAGGTTTTCACAGAGAAAAAAAAACAATAAATCTTGTTATATATTCTTTCCTTTTTTCTTATCTAAGTTCTTGAAGATTCTTGCAGACAAATAATAAATATTAACAGAAGTCTTTCCACAAGTGTTTGTCAAGAAATTGCAATTTAATTAACAGATTTTCTTTTCAAAAAAGAAAATAAGAAACCAAATAACAAGAAAAATACCTGTTAATAGATTACTGCCTGTAGAAGAAGTCCACTTGCTTGTAGCGTACTATTCCAAAATCTTCTTCAAAGGAAATACCAACTCCCAGAAAGCTTTAACTAACCACCAAGAATCCTCCAATGGGATCTTCCACAATTATACAATCAGATATAGAGAGATAACAAATTTCTAAGAAGAATGAATTTTTACACAGCAAGAGAATTTTTTTTTTTTGCAAAGGCTCTCATAATTTCCCCGTGAGGAAATTGAATAACCTCTGTGTTTTTTCCCGAGATCCAAAATATCCTCCATAAAAAATTTTCCCCAACAATATTCAATTAAAGCACTGGCACACATGTCGAGAAGTGGTTGCAAAAATATCTTCTCCACTTCTCGGCAATCTTGCCAATTCAAATTTGCATGCTAATAATTTTTATTTTTTTTAATTTTAAAAAAATCAATTTTCAATTGCATGCATTTTATTTTTATTTATTTTCTAATTTTTAAAATACAATATAATTTACACACTTAATAATTTAATTTAATTAATTAATTTATTTAATTAAATTAGTTTAATCTTTTAAGATCAACCATTTAACCAAATAAGCTAATTAATGAATTAAATTATCAAGCAAGTAATTTCTTCCACATTTAAACATTAATTTAAATACCAATAATTTATAGCACAAATACCAACATTAAAAATTTAACCAAATTTAACTTTCAACAATTTATTCAAACAGAAAATGACAATACAAACCTATGACTCTGAACTAAAACGGACGATGTTCTAATACCAGTTAAACTAGGATAAACCAAACTACTATCTCCCAATCAACGTATCCGTTGAGTCTTGACACGCTTAGACCTGAGTAGCCAGGTGGAGTTGGTGTCATGTACTTACAATTCCTGCAACCAAGCAATAACATGCATACAAATATATATATATAAAGCATTAAACAGACACACCGTGGGGAGAAAATCATGGATATCATAGGGCACTCGCAAGTGAGTGATGCGATTCCGTTCTCCACACCAATACACTTCACATCAGACTGACGAAATAAATTAACAGTTAGTCCATCATAAACATGTACATAGCATTAAACAACTGAAAGTAAACATCTACACTATATCAAATCATGTCTAAAATCAATAATCACCAAACAATCTATCATCATGTCACAGAATAAATCCACTATCGCTCAAAATCAGGGATCAAAATATCCAAACAAGGTATCATAGTCTAACAGTGTGAAAACATAACAGCAGAAAGCATAAGCATAAACAGAGGGGTACTACATCCTCCCCCCTTGGATCAGACTTTCTCCTGAAAGCCTGCAAAAAAATAGGGATAAAGTTCCCTCATGCGTGTCGCATCCTCCTAGGTAGTAGAAGCCTCATAGCTAGGATCCCATTGGACCCTCACCTGATCAACGTCTCGACCCCTGAGAGTGAGCGTCCATCACTGTAGAATGGCCACGGGCTCCAAAGCCAGCTTCCCATCCTCTACTTGTAATGCATTCCAATCAAGTACATGAGATATGTCAGGATGATATGGTCTAAGTACTAATACATGAAAAACATCATGAATACGAGATAAATTGGGTGGTAAGGCGAGTTGATATGCCACGGGACCAATTCTCTCTAAAATTTTGAATGGTCCTACGAAACGAGGCGCAAGCTTAGAGCCTTATCAATAGCGGATTGGACTCTTTCGCGGTCGCACTCGAAGAAACACTCTATCACCAACAACAAATTGTCGGTCTATCCTATGCGCATCAGCATACTTCTTTTGCCTATCCTAAGCTGCTATCAAATGCTCTCTAATACGGTCAACCTGTTGCTCCATGTCTCGAAGCATCTCAGGTCCTAGTAGCACTCTATCCTCTAGTTGATCCCAACTTAGTGGAGTTCAACAAGGACGACCGTATAATGCCTGAAATGGTGGCATACTTATGGAACTCTAATATCCGTTGTTGTAAGAGAATTCTACTAAATACAAATAATCCTCCCAACAAGACTGTTGGTCCATTACATATATCCTAAGCATATCCTCTAATATTTAGTTAACTCTTTCCGTTTGACCATCGGTTTGAGGATGATATGCTGAACTAAAGTTCAACTGTGTGCCTAGAGCATGTTGTAATGAAGTCCATAAGGCTGAAGTAAATACGGGATCTCTATCTGATATAATCCTACAAGGAATCCTATGCAATCTAACTATGTCCTCCATGAATATCCTAGCTATGGATGAAGCATTATATGATGAATGTACAGGTGAAAAGTGAGCTACTTTAGTCAATCAGTCAACAGTTACCATAATGGCATCATGTCGACGTGATGACGTAGGTAACCCTACAATAAATTCAACAGATATAATATCCCATTTCCATTCAGGAATGAGATGTGGCTGCAATAATCCAGTGGGATGCAGCTTTAACTCGCTGGCATTCAAGACATCTCGACACATAATCAACAATATCACGTTTCATACCAGGCCAAAAATATAGTTGTTGAAGATCGGCATGCATTTTCTTGACTCCTGGATGAGCTTAATACGGAGCTCGATGAGCTTTAGTCATAATTAATGTACGAAGACTCTCAGCATGTGGTACATAAATATGACCTAAATTCTGTAATATACCATCTGATTCTAATACATAACCTACAAATCGACCTTCTATAGGTCTACCCGATTCAATCTCCGACCTCACTTCCTGATATAATCTATCAGTAGAAAGTGCAGCTACTATTTGACCTCTCAAATCAACTTCAAGAGTAGTAGCAGAGATCTCATGTTGATGTCGACTAAGAGCGTCAGCCACTACGTTCTCTTTGCCTTGAACATATTTTACTTCAAAATCGTACTCACACAAGAACTCCATCCACCGTCTTTTCCTAGCATTCAATTTAGGTTGTATAAAGATGTATTGCAAACTACGGTGATCAGTATGAAGTTCAAAATGAAGACCTAATAGGAAATGCCTCCATCAAACTAATGCATGCACAACTACAGCTAGTTCAAGGTCATGAGTAGGATAGTTTAATTCATGATCCTTGAGTTTGCGAGACTCATAAGCAATCACATGCCCATCTTGCATCAAAACTGCTCCCAAACCCTCTAAGGATGCATCTGCACATACTACAAAATCCTTAGTAGGATCAGGAACAATGAGTATAGGCGCATTAGTCAACTTTTCTTTAAGAGTCTGAAAAGCCAACTGACATTGCTCTATCCAAACAAACTTCTTCCCTTTCCTTTGAAGAGAAGTAATAGGATGACCGATTCTAGAAAATCCCTCTACAAATCGCCTATAGTAACCAGCTAGACCCATAAAACTACGAACTTCACCTACATTAGTGTGT
>VDFB02045922.1:0-11006 GCA_007258455.2 Sequoia sempervirens
AACATCAATAAAGTTATGGTTTTCTACATTTTCCTATTGTATTTTGCTACTACAAAAGGTCGTACGACATTTTATGGCCTACAAGTGGTCTCAAATTCATTGTAGTTGATGAGGAATTGAATCTACTCTAAATAACTTGGTTTCATTGAATTTCATTCAGTTTTGAGCATCTTAGAAGCAATTTACTCCATACCATTCTAAATCCCTAGGTTTTGGTGCTTTGAGTGAAGAAAATAGAGTTTTGAGCCATTCCACCAGTGAAATGGCCTAAGAACTAGTGGAATGGAAGTAGTTAGGTTGTATTTTATGTCTATGAAGTTTTTCCAAAGGGAGTTAAGGTTTGATGAAGGTTAGGTGATTCCCTAGGTGGTAAACCTCTTGTTTTGGGCATAGAAAGTTGCATAGAAGTAGGGTTTTGTAGAAAAGTTGTTTGGAACCCATTCTAGTTGATAATATTTGCATGTGCATACCCCATATGACATGTTAAGTTCTCAATAATGAAGAATTGAAGGTTGGAGTTGGTAGAACTAATAGTTTCCTTGTCAAACGATCCTAATTAGGCCTATGGTGAAGTGTAGCAGCATAAATTAGAGGGTTGTGTTCCAAAGCAACCACCCCTACAATTTTGATATGGTTTGAAGTGTCAAAAAGGGTATCTAGAATAGTGATTAGATTCTAGGTTGGACACCTAGTTTGAAAATTATGACATAAAAGAGGTGAGTGTTGTGCTACAAGGCATAATGCCAACTTGTGAAGAAAACCATCTTGTTTATTATGCTAAGACTTTGGAAAAGCTTTGATTGCATGTGTTATACCTTTGATACCATACTCTGCATCAACAAGATAATTTTGGCTTCTTGAATTTGTAAGGCCTTTGTTATTTTCTTGTGGAAGGAGGATCTAAGATGATCCTATCATTCTTTTTAGACGTTACTTCATCATTATGAGGGACAACATTTGTATCCTTGGAATATATGGAGGGATAAGGATTTTGATATCCTAGTCCCTTAGTTCTTCAATAGGAAGTTTCTCTAAAAGTTTGTGAATGTCATGCTCATTAGTTATGTCACATCCTTGTTTAGTTCAAATCTTACAACCTTGGCCATAAGTATCTTCTAGGTTAATGGGTGTGTTGGTCACTTTGTTAACATAAGATCAATAAATATTCACTTGATTAGAGAAGCTAGGTTCACTCATTGTTGGAGGTTTAGGTTTAGTTTATGAATCAATTTCAGGATGTAAAAGACAAAAAATATGAAGTGGCAGGATGGTAGGGGGTGTTGATTGTTGCATTGAAGGATAAAAGGATGAATTATTCTCAAGATTGTTAAGGAAAACATTTATGATATTGTCCATGCTATAATCATCTTCTCCTATGATGCCAACTTCACGAGGACATTCATTAGGAGTTGATTGAGCATGATTAGATTCAACTACATTAGGATCATTGCTGAAAACACAACTTGATAAATGAACTAAAGATGTTAAAGAATTTTATAGGTTACCAATGCACATGTCCATTATTTGAAATGCAAGGGGATTTTTAGATTTTAGATTTATAAAAAAGTAATTTTCTAATTACTCTATGCAAAAAATCAGAAAAATATGTCTCGTAAATGTAATTTTGAATTCACACAATGCAATAACTTTATCAAATGAAGCTAAATATGATCAATTTCAATTAACAAAAATTCTACAAAATGAAACAAAAACTAAAAAAACAAAATAGAATGCAAAAATAGATTTTTTAATGCCAAGAATTCAAGAAATGGCCCTAATCATGGACTCATTAACCCAAGGCCAAATGGGTCCTGGGTTAGGGGTTTTATAAATGTTTTTGCAGATTTCTGAGTTGATTCTAGTGGTTTCTAGATTATGATTAAAACAGTGAGTTACAGTTTGAATATTTTATGAAATTAAGGTTGAATGCAAAAGAAAAGTATGAAAAAATGACAATCTAGGAGACCTAATTTGTTGTGCAATTTTGATTCAATTTTCAAATGTAAATGAATGATGATGCAATGGTATGCAAATGATTTACAAAATGACTATTTTTTTTGTATTTTTTAGATTTCAAGAGATGCAAAAATGAAATCCTAAAACCCTAAATGAAATGGAAACTAATGCAAGTTAAGCAACCCTATATGAGACTCAACTCACTACAATATTGAGAAATGGTGCCTCAAATGTACTGGTGTTTGGGCCTCTTCATTGTTGAATAGACAGTTGAATATTTCCAAGACAAAGTTACTAGGGTGATTGAAATCCCATTGGTGGGAAATGGTTTGCTACTTAAGTCACTAGGTTCCAAGTTTTTCTAACTTAAGTCACGAGGTTCTAGATTTTCATAACCTCCCGACTTAATGGATTTGAGGTTCTCTTTGTTGTTGACGAGTCATGAGCTTTGAGAACTTTTGAACCTCTGACAAGAGGTTTTGAATTTCAAGTTTTCAGTGACTTAATGCCTGCAAAGCAAAGGATACCATCTTTTTTGTCGAAGAGAGTTACCTTTATTAGAGGTACTCTACACTGAGTCTTCTTGATGGTCTGATAGTTATGGTGGTTGGCCATTTGTAATGACATGGTGTGATGCTAGTGGTGGGGCGTATGCACTAAAATGGTCACATCACATTTGTCACGGTAATTAATTAAATATTTTTAATATTTAATTAAATCTTCGAATTCCATCTATGTATAAATAAATTTAAATAATTTATTTATATTGTTCATTGTTTTATTTCGATTAAATACATAAGTTTATTTAATCATCTTTTCGTATTTCTTAATTAATTAAATAAACATTATGGTTTATTTATATTAATTATCATATAATCTTAGTTTGAATATTTTATTCAAATAAAGATTAAAATATTCTTCTTTTTCTAAATTAAATCTTCTAAATATCATTTTTAATTAAATATTTCAAATATTTAATTAATTCCTCTAATTCGATTTTAATATCTATTCATAATTAAATATTCCAAAATATTTAATTAATTTTTCTAAATATCTCATATTCTTCTAAAGTCATATCATAATTAAATATTTCAAAATATTTAATTAAATCTTCCATAGTTTGTAAAATCAAAAATCAAAATTCATTAAATGAAATTAAATAAATTTATTTATTTATTTAATTTGGGGATTATCTTCAACATCCGGGAAGCAAACGGTCAAAATAGAAAATTTAATTTTCTCTGTTTCTGTGCAGGCTTGTTCCCGTGGGTTGAAGACATGAATCCATCCTTCTCTCCAACTTCTCAACCTCTCCCATCTTCTTCTCAACCTCTCCATCTCTCACCTTTCAATTCTACCAGCCAATCTCACAGCCGTAGATTCTTGCCAGCCAGGATTGTGCCTGCAAAAATATATAAATATGACTGCCAAAAACTTCAAATGAGATAGAAGTTTTAAGCAGGAAAATTATAGTCAAATTACAAGTAGTATAAACATTCATAGCATTCATAGAATTCATAGTATTTTCATAGCATAGAATCATGACATTTTCCATTCACAGCCCCTGTGCATAATCCACAGCCCCTATTCATATCCGTGAGCATTTTCATATTTATAGCATATAGAATAGAGATTTTCATTTGCATACTCATTCTACAGCAGCCATTTGGAGAAGTTGAGCTTACACAATCTGAGAGCAGCAAGCTTCGAACAAATCTCTGGAGATAGAGAAAGATAGAACGTTTCTGAAGAAATTATCTTTTACATTCAAGTTTTATTTCAATTTTTTTAGTTTAAAGTTCTGTTAATTGTTGTGTTTTTGTTTTCAATTAGATTACAAATAAAGCATACACATTTTTTGGCCCCCACCTTGGGGCAGTTGCCCCTGTTTCTCATATCTTTTTGCAGTTTCTTTTGATAGGTTACAGACAAAAATAGCGGAATAGCGCAGAAAACACGTCTTCAAAACTTCAATACCCAGTTTAGCGCATTTGAAGATTTTTGCAGCGCCCGTGAGGTCTTTTGCAGTGTTCATGAGGTCTTTTGCAGAGCCCGTAAAGATTTTTGCAGCACCCATCAGGTCTTTTGCAGTGCCCGTGATATGTATTGCAGCGCCCGTAAAATGTTTTGCAACACTCTTAATTAGTTTTGCAGTGCATTTAAAGTTTTTGTAGCGCCCGTAATCTCTGTTATAGCACATTCCAGCAAGTTGTAATTTGTAATGTTAAAATAGTTTAACTGATTCTGACGCAACCACAGACAGTTAGTAGTTTTAAAGGTAAAAAGAAGCAATCCTAGGGTAGACACCTAACTTAAAATGAATCAATCCTAGGGTAGGCATTTAATGTAAAATGAAGCAATCCTAGGGTAGACATTCCACACTTTATTTTGGGCTAAAAAGAATTTTCTGTTTATGTGAAGCAACATCTTCACTTAGCTTAGAAAATATTCATTTGGGGCTTAAAATACATTATTGTTTGCTTTGTTTTTGGTGATAGGCCTATGCTCTCCCCTTAACTAGGTGATCAAAATGCCAAACTCACCTATTTCCTTTTTTTGCAATTTCCTATTTTATTAGCACCTTTTAGAAGGCCTGCTGTAGTGGGAAAAAGTACTCACCCTATGGGAACGACCTAAGTGGGAACAACTAAAGCCAAGTTTTCCAACCCACTATAATCAAATGCAGATGGTTGATGAAAATCCCATTTGACGGTAGTGTGCATTGATAACCATCCCCAAAGCCTTTGTTTTAAAGGTAGGGAGGTCTCTCGAGGGGGTCTATCATTTGCCGCACTGAACGGAAACCCTTACTAAGAACTTAGTGTAGTATCTTATCGAGTCAGTTTCCAAACATTATAATAATCACAGTGCTGGGGAGGGAAGAATCTACCCCCAAGATACTCACCATATAACTGCCAAGGATTGTTTGCTCATGGGATCCAATATCTACTTCCGTCACTCTGAGTATGCACCTGGAAAAGACAAAAACGCGGGCGCCCTTTCGGGGGTGACATGGCTATGTGAGTCGACACAGTTCTAAGATGTGGGCTGTTGATTACTATGATGACCTACTTGAGAACTAAGAGTGAGTCTGTTTGAAGTGCTTATCATGTGTAAAACCTGTTAAAACACTTTTTGAACAATATTTTGATTATACACTTGATGTTAGCATAGGACTTAAGACAACCATTTTACAAATTGTTTGATGTGTTTTCAATACACTAATTCAGATAAGATCATCCAAAACACTCATTATCACATTGATTAATTTCATGTTACGAGATTGGAAATCCACAAATTTTGTAAAAAAATCCGTTTTCAAAAGGATTAAGAAGCCAAAGAAATCCCTCAACCACAAGAAACTATTGAAGAAGCAACGATTCTTGTATCAAAGCCAAAAAGTTTTACTCAAATATAGAACATTTCTTCATAGGTATCATGATTGTGTTGGAGGTCTTTCAGATGATTATGCCATAGAACCTTTGTATTCACAAGCTTACTTTCAAAGAAGAGCCCTTTCTCAAAGGCATAACCATAGTCAACGCATTCATTTTAGTTATATTCCCCAACCCGCAATTGAATATTCTACTCGTCCAAATCAAATTTTGCAATAGAGAACTTAGAATACATTAGGCATCCATCATAAAATCCATTCTTTTACAAAGCCATGATCAAAACTTCATAAAGTGAAAAACCATCCTTTTCTTGATCTTTTGCTTACATTCCCGCTAACAGGATTTTCATCCTTTCACTTAGGGAACAACACAAGCTAAAGATTAGAAATTTTGTGTAAGTCATAGAATTTTCATTCTATCCTAACTTTCATATATATCACATAAATTGCACTATTTCACTCTTTTGATCAAAAGTGAGTAGAATTTGGAGTAAAACCTATGCCTGTCTTCACGAGATCTCAAAAACAAATGGAAAAAGACGAAGGAGAAACCACTACAAGTAAAATGGGTGACCATAATGAAAAAGAAGAGGAAACGTTTAATCTTGACGAATTAACAGACGAAAAGCTTCAAAAAGCAGAACAAGATCCCCAATTCCATACTCTTATGGAAAAGATTTTAGAATGAAATAAAGAACGATACTTTCTTTCATTAGCTAATCAAGGAGCTAAGTTACCTCACAATTTCGACATAGAAGGGATTAAACAAAGTCCTGAAATTCCTTCTAATGACTTTAGTGCTCTTAATCAACAGATAAAAGAATTACAAGGGCAAATAAAAGAGATGCAAGGGGGTACAACAAAGAAGTATGTTTTGGAAGATATATCTCCTTATCCATTCGATAGGAGTCTTCAAATGATCCCATTTCCAAAACATTGTGAAATTCCTAAATATGATAGGTATAATGGAAAAACTGATCCCATTGACCATGTGAGGGATTTCCGAAACATGAGTCTAGAATTTGCCTATGACGATACATACTTGATGCGATTATTTCCACGAAGTCTAGGTGTACAATCCATGGAGTGGCTTTCAAAAATCACTCCACCTATCAAAACTTTTGAGGAGTTAATAAATCAATTTATATCACAATACTCCTACAACATACAACACCAGATAACAATGCTTGATCTTTGTAAAGTGAAACAAAAAGTAGGAGAACCTTTTACTACATTTTTACAAAGGTGGAGAAGGTTATTTGCACGATATTCTCATCCTATTCCTGAAAAGGAAAAGATGGATATCTTTATCAATAGCCTTGATCAAGAATTAAGTTATAGGCTTAACCTTCATTGTCCTCATAACTTTGAAAAATTGATTGAAAACGCAATCACCATTGAAGGGGCCTTGGTTAAAAGGGGAGTGATAAAACTTGATAATCCAAGTACATCAAATCAAAACAACAATGATAAAACAAGGTTTTGGAACAGAAACAAAAATGTTGTCAATGATGGTATAATGGATGCAAATAATTTACAAATAAGACCATCTATTTTCAATCTATCAAGTGCTCCACGAAACAATCAACAAGGAAATACAACTCAACAAGGAAACAACAATCAACAAGGAAAAACCTCCAAGCAAGAAAACATGACCAATCAAAATACCAATCAAAATCGTGGTAATTTCAATAACTTGGCAATACCCAAACAACAAATCTGTCCAGACCTTCATTCTTTTCAAATCGATGAAATTTTACCGCTTTGGGTCAATCTCTTGAGTCTGCTCTCAAGGAGCTTCTTGATAATAAGGTTATCACCTTACCTCCACAAAGAGATTATGAGCCACGAGTCAAACCACCATCATGGAATGACTCGCATTATTGCAATTATCATTGATGTAAAGGTCATAGGACAAACAATTGTCAAGCTTTGAAAAATATAGTACAATATTTAATTGACAATGGTACCATTACAATTGAGGGGCATCATACCAATGATGATCATCAAGCATTCAAAGATCCTTTACCAAACTATCAAAAGGGGGAAATGTCAGATACTAAAGCCAAAAGCATACATAATGTGGAAGACAATATAATCCGTCACATCTACACAGATGATCAATGGGTTAATGTTATCAAAATCAAAGGAAAACAAGAATATCAACAGGTTAATGTGACAACAAGAGGTCAAGCAAAAGTTGTTCTAAAAGGAAGTTCATCTAAAACAACTATTTCTCCTCCAAGTCAGTATAATTTGGTTGATCAATTGAGAAAAACATCAGCTCAGATTTCCATCCTTGAACTTCTTAAAATATCCCCCATACACAAGAATATTTTAGAAGAAGCTCTTGTAAACACAACTGTTGATACTGATTTGGATGTAAACAGATTTCAAGCCATGGTGGGACATTTGTCTTCCCCCACTTGTCTTTCATTTTCCGATAAAGATGATGCCTCTATGACACATCCACATAATTCTTCACTTTATCTTGAAGTCATGATCCATAAACATCGAATTAGACGTGTCTTAATAGATGGAGGAGCCGGTTTGAATATTTGTACCTTAAAGTTAATAAATGCCTTAGGAATATCAAAAAATGAAATTGATCCACGAAGGAAGATAACTATCAAGGCATATGATGATGAAGAAAGAGCTTCTAAAGGATTAATATTGCTACCTATCAGAGTGGGACCTGTTGTGAAGAATACATTTTGTCAGGTTCTAGATCGAGATCTTTCTTATAACATACTTTTGGGTCGTCCATGGATTCATGATATGCAAGCAGTACCATCAACATATCATCAATGCATCAAGTTTCCTTATGAAGGACTGGAAAAAACTATACAAGCTGATTACAATAGTACCCAAACTTGTTCAAATCTTTGAGTAACTCAAGATGTCTTTGTGCCACAAAATAGGGAAGCTCTTGTTGTTTCTTCTTCTAATCTACAAAGCCAATTGCAAGAATTGACAAAGAATCTTGATACTAAGTTGAAGTTTAAAGACAAAGGGGTAGGTGAATATTCTTTATCTCTTTCTACCTTACCTCCTTCTCCGAGGTCACATGGGCAGCCTACCTTATCAAATCAAAAGATTGCAACAGCTTCTACATCTCAAGCTTCTATGCCAATCACAAAGTTTGATGGAAAATTCATTAAAGCTAATACCACTGAAGAAGAAGCTGAAGATAGGGACATCCTAAATTGGCTATACAAAGATGAAGATGAATCTCTCTTGCACATTAAGTTGCCTAAAGAACAATATGGTAAGGGGTACGCTATCATGCAGAAGATGGGCTATGAAGGAAATGGTCCTATAGGAAAAAGAAGAGAAGGAATCGTGGAACCAATTCAACCTATTTCAAAGCATTCAAGTGATAAAACAGGACTTGGATATGGTAAAGATAAAGAAGAATCTACTTTATAGCAAACACAATCAACTCATGAAGGAGGATTAGTGTCAGATAAACCTCATGAATCAGTTTTCCAATTGCAGAATAGTTCAGATACTGATTCTAATGAATATGAATGGGACACCATTTATAATGATGAATTTTGGAGAGACAAACAAATTGATACCATACACAAGTATGCACCTATTCTTATACAAGGAGAAGGCTCAAGGCCTCCACTTGATTATGTTTTACAAAGCGATCATGATTCAAGTGAGGAAGAATCAGATTCTAACGAGATTGACAATCAATAGGAGAATACCATCATAGACCTTGTCTACCATGAGGATGATAACCATATCATGACTTTGACAATTCAAGACCTTACCCAACCTAATGATCCTATGCCTTTAGTTTATCCAGAACTTATTGATTGGGACATTGACGCACCTATCCACATTCCTACATTTAATGATGACGAGGACATTATAAATTTCCTTTGTTCCTCAAGTGAAGAAAACTATTGTTTCATTCAAGAATTCCATACTCGTGATTTTGATAAGGAGGGTGTCAAGTCTCTTAGCTACAAAATAAATTAAATAAAAGATGGATCTATTGGTGAAAATCGAACAAAGGCAGTGATAGATCAAAACAAGAGAAAAATAAAGAGTGAATCTGACAGTGAAAACCTTTCTGAGGCACTGAAGGATGAGAAACTTGACACTCTTCCCAAGTATTATCATGAAAGATCTTCTATTTTGATTGAACCAATGGAATCAATCAACATAAGTACAACAAAGCAACTAAAAGTTTTGCAACTTGCAGCATCTTTAACAGTTGAAGAAGTCCTGAAATTCATGGAATTCTTGAAGGAAAATCAAATTAACTTTGCTTGGTCATATGCTGATATGTCAGGGTTAGATCCTAATTTGATAATGCATCATTTGTCTATCAAGGCAGGGGAAAAACCTGTGAAGCAAAAGCTCAGAAAAATGCATCCACATGTTGCATTATTGGTCAAAGAAGAATTAAAGAAGCTTTTAGATGTTGGATTCATTCAAACTATTGACTATGCAGAATGGATTTCCAATATTGTACCTGTTTCAAAGCCAGATGGAAGGATCGAAGTTTGTACAGATTTTAGAGATTTAAATAAAGCTTGTCCCAAAGATGACTTTCCTTTGCCCAACATAGATATGATTGTTGACTTAACTGCTGGCCATGCAATGTATTCATTAATGGATGGATTTTCAGGATATAACCAGATAAAAGTTGCACTAGAGGATCAAGATAAAATAGCATTTACATGCCCTTGGGGTACCTATTGCTGGAATGTAATGCCATTTGGGTTAAAGAATGCTGGAGCTACTTATCAAAGAGCAATGACAACTATTTTTCATGATATGATGCATACATTCATGGAAGATTACGTTGATGACTTACTTGCCAAATCTCATACATGAGAAGAACATCTAGACATATTGTCAAAAATCTTTACCAGAATGGTGAAGTTTAATGTTCGACTCAATCCAAAGAAATGTGTCTTCGGTGTTACATCTGGAAAACTCCTAGGATACATTATTTCAGAAAAGGGAATAGAAGTTGATCCAGGAAAAGTACAAGCTATAATGGACATTCCCCCACCATGAAATATCAGTCAACTTCGATCATTGCAAGGAAGATTACAGTCCATTAGAAGGTTTATAGCTCAACTGGCAGACAAAAGCTTTCCATTTACACATTTATTGCATAAAAATGTTCCCTTCAAATGGGATGACCAATGTGAAGTGGCATTCAATCAGATCAAGCAATATCTTACGCATCCACTAGTTTTAATTCCACCTATTCCAGGAGAACCACTCATACTCTATATTTCAACAACAGAAGTATCTTTGGGAGCATTGCTAGCACAAGAAGATTCTATAGGTAAAGAAAGGGCCATATATTATATCAGTAGAACCTTAACAAGACATGAGTTAAACTACAGTTTCGTTGAAAAAGCTTGCCTTGCAGTGGTATTTGCTTCTCAAAAGTTATGACATTATATGTTGGCTCATACAGTTAAGCTGATAACAAAGATTGATCCATTGAAATACCTATTAAGTAGAGCTACTTTAACAGGAAGACTTGCAAAATGGGTAATGATCTTAAGTGAGTTTGACATTCACTATGTAGATCGAAAAGCTATTAAAGGACAGGTCATTGCAGATCAGTTGGCTGAAGCACCTTTACAAGAAGAAAATCCAATGCACATTGAGTTTC
>VDFB02045924.1:0-16186 GCA_007258455.2 Sequoia sempervirens
TTGTTTCATTGTTTAGTGTTGTTATGTCTTTCAGGAATTTGGATCACTCTTACCATCTACATTTACAAACGACCCACTTGCTACGTTAGAAGAAATGTCATACCAGGTACTTGATTACACGTCATGGAATCCTCTTACACAATATTTGAATTTTAATAAAATACTTGTATCATTGATTATCATTGTTATGAGTTTTATACATTTGGACCGCTGTTATCATCTACAGGTACAAACAAGCATCTTTCAATGTTACAAGAACTTAAATTTTAGGTACTCAATTACACTTCATGTACTCCACTTACACTAAATTGGAATTTCCTTTAAACACTTGTAGCAAGCTTTTGAAGATTTCTAATGTGATGAATAATTGCATAATTAGTATCTATATGATTGTGAAAGTGGACCACTGTTATCATGTACTTCTCTTAAAGGAAATTTGAATTCCCCTTAAAGACTTGTAGCAAGCTTGTGAAAATTCCCACCATAGTTGGAATTTTAGAAAATACTTGTATCATTTATTAGCATTGTTATGTGTTGTAGTAATTTGCACCACTCTTTTCATCAAGATCTTTAGACAAGCAACTTTCTTCGTTAGCAACACTTAAATTTCAAGTATGCAATTACACTCCATGTACTCATCTGACACTACATTTAAATTTTTTTTAAATACTTGTAGCAAGCTTTTTCCGATTTCCACTATGATCAAAATTTCCACTGTTATCATGTAGTCCTCGTAAACGAAATTTGAATTCCCATTAAATACTTGTAGCAACCTTATGAAAATTTCCACGATTATGAAATATTGTATAAGTATTTGGATTTTCATAAAATACTTGTATCATTGATGAGTGTTGTTATGTGTTTTAGGCATTTGGACCACTCCTATCACCTAGAGCTTCAGACGAGAAAATTTCTTCATTAAGAGAACTTTGATTCCAGGTATGCAATTACACTCTATGTACTCCTGTGACACTAAAGTTGAAATCCTATTAATTATTTCTAGCAAGATTTTCTAGATCGCCATTATGATCAAAATTTCTATCATTATTATTTATCTTATGAAGCTTTGTAAACATTAGTACCACTACTATCATCTCTATCTATAACTCACCAACCTCCTACATTAAAAAAAATGATACCAAGAACTTGCTTACACTTCTTCTACTTGTAGTCTTGTCAACTTTGAAAAGTTAATTGAAACTCATAAAAAATATTTGCAGCAACTTAGGATAATACATATATTTATAACTTGTTAATTATTTATTATTTTGATTTATTGTTTAAATAATGACTATCCAAAATGAATCTGCTTCCACCCAACCATCAGTCCAAAAGCTAGAAGCCCCTGAGGAGTTAACAAATTCAAACATGTGCCAACTCCGATTGACAAGTTGTACTCATCAATTGAAGCCCATTCAGAACAAATAATTAGAGCTCCATGATGTTGCACTGCTTGCATGTGCAATAGAACGACAAGAGATTAATGACATGGAAGACATTTCTCACAAATTACATAGAACATGCAAGAAAGTTGCAGGATTCTTTGGTTTTTTAAGAGAAATTTATTATGATGAGCAATATGAAGAACCAAGAGTTGCAAAAAGAACTATTGAAGAATTTATTTTGTACTTGTATGATAATTAGGATAGACACATATGAACCATATAGAGGGCTGTTCCATGGTTGGTTGACTCTTATGAACAAAATTTTGATGTAGACTTTCATGTCTATTTTGTAAAAAAATTGTTCATACATGTTGTATGTAGGTGGCAACCATGGTTGGATTACTCTTACGAACAATATTTTCATATAGACTTTAATGTCTACTTTTGGAAAAGATTGTTCATATGTTTTGGATGTACATGGCCTACTTGATATATAAATAGTCAAAATTGTTCTACTTCAAATGTATTTTTCCTATGTCTATTGGATTGAATAGTTCAACGTATGTTTCATATTATGTTCAACAACAAAGTCAAATAACCATTACATCCACAAATGTTCATCTAAAATATCCAACAAATCATATACTTTAAAAATCAACATCAAAACTTGCTTATACAACTCTTGCATGCATGTTGGCATCTTTCAATGAGTGCACAATTTTCTCCAACAACAACTACTTGACTTCTACTCTATTTTTGTTTTGATAGGACAAGGTGAAAGAAATGTATTTGTAAAACCAAAAGAAAAACCAAAACCAAAACCAAATACAAGAGGTTAGTTCCAAGAACCTTGTTGGGAAATACATGTAGCCTAAACAACATATTGACAGTTACAAGATGCATGCTATCTTAGTAATGTTCATTTGGTACATATGTATGATATCAACTTTATTTGGCAATAGGTATGGATCATGCAAAACATGAAGGATGTCAAAAAGTTGTGCCTATAAGAGCATTAAACCCTTACCAGAAACGATGGACAATAAAGGCTCGAGTAATGGAAAAACAACAACTCTAGTATTTCAAAAATACAAATGGGGATGGAAAAATTTTCAGCTTCACTCTTCTAGACTATGATGGTGATGAAATCAAGGCAACATGTTTCAATGCAATAGCATAACTATTTTATGATCGTATAGAGATTGGGAAAGTCTTTCTCATTTCCAATGGAACCTTGAAGCCAACAAATAATTTTTTTACAATTTAAATGATGATTGGGAAATTCTTTTGGACAACAATTCAATAGTGGAAATTTGCTTAGATGAGAACACACAAATACCACAAATGAAGTTCGACTTCAAAGCAATAAGTGAACTTAAAGATGTGGAAAATAACACGATTGTTGACATCATAGGTATAGTATTATTAATCAATAGAGTAAATACGATATTAAGAAGGAATGGGACACAAACACATAAACATACTCTACAAATGAAAGATATGTCAGCTACCAAAATGCACTTGACAATGTGGGGTGAATTTTTTAATAACGAAGGTTTCAAACTTCAAGAGATATGTAATGCAAGGGCCTTTCCAATACTCGTCATAAAAGATGCATGAATTAGTGATTATGGAGGCAAGTCTATAGACACCATTCCAACAACTGAGCTACATATAAATCCTCAGATACTAGAGGTCAACCAATTGAGATCATGGTTTGAGAATCAAGGAAAAGCTCTCATGTGCTAGTCTCTAAAAAATAACTCCTTATTTGTTCTTGAGGAATTGGAATTGAACAAAATTGATGAAATTAACACATACAAAGCTGATATTCCTAGCAACAATTAGTACATGTTAATAAAAGAAAAATTGTGTTTCATAAAAAATGACAAATTTTGTTACACGGCTTGCCCCATAGAAATTGTTTATAAGAAATGCAAGAAAAAGGTGGACATAACCAAAAATGGTCAATGGCATTGTCAAAGATGTCAAACTACTTTTCATGATTGTGATTACAAATATATGTTGCAATACAAAATAGAAGACCACACTGGCTCAACATGGGTGAATGCTTTTAAAAAAGTAGTTGAAGGGATTATGGGCATCACGACCCAAATGAACTAAATAGTATGAAACACATAGGGGAAGATCAAACAACATTTTTCGAAACAATACAAAAAAGACTTTTCCAAAAATATTCCTTCGTATTGCATGTTAAAGAAGAAACTTACAATGATGTACAAAGAATCAAAAGCATAGTCATCAGAAATGAGAAATTTGATTACTCAACAGAAAGAAATTATTTTCTTGCTTTAATAAAAAATGTGTAAATTTCATGTACTTTCTCCAATAGTGGTATATAACCATCCATGCAAAAAAGCAGTCCATTGATTTCTTCAAAGATTGTAAATAATAGTATCTATTGTCATGGTGTATGTTCATATAGTTCTCTGACTAAAGAAAACCTATACAAGTATATGCCTTTGTCAAAATAAATTTATGAAATTCTCACGTTTTCAACAAACATTTCCCCACATGATAGACTTTGTTACTAATCTGTACTAGCAAATATGATAGGATAATACAAACAACTACAATCATTTTATGCTCACATTAAAAAAAATAGACCAATTGAGAAATTATATTATAACATTATTAGATAAAACAAATTCATTGAGATAAGTTTGATATTATAAAAAAAAAGATATGTTTGAAAGTTTAATTGCTTAAAGAGGTTACTTGGTATATTTAGTTCTATCATGTGGCATATAAATGACATGTAAAATGCACAATAACATAGAATGTTCTATAATTTCTTGCTATATGAACAAAACATGAAACCTGGAAAATTTGGTTTGTATTTTAGATATGGGTCACCCAAAGAGGCAATTTGAATTAAAAGAACAAAGGAAAGAATATCAAAGACAATACTATAGAGAATATCATAAATGACAAAGGGAGTGGATGAGAGATGCAAAAATGGAAGAGCAAAGGAGGAAAAATAGAGAAGCACAAAAAGAAACATATGCAAGACAAAGAGGAGTAAATGAAAAATTAGGCTCACAAAACAGATAGGATGAAAATGCACACATATCAAATCCAAATGGATTACTCGCCACAAACTTCAAAGAAATGCAGTTAGCGTTTCGTAATTAGTTAGACTCTTACCAATCACCAGTAGTTTGTTACGTTTGTGAAGAGAGATACATTGGAATAAAAGTAATAACCACTTCAGAAGGTAGTATATGCACAAGATGTAAACAAGAGAAAGGAATACATTGATTCTCAACACTGAATAATATGAATCCAGGAGCCCAACCATTTGAACTAAAAAATCTTACACAATTAGAAGAAATGTTGATTGCATGTATGAACCCAATTATACAAGTCACACATGCAAGAGGCAGACAACATAAATATAGACGACACACGATCAATTTCCTGTAAAAAATTGAACAACTATCAAACACATTGCCACATTATATTGCAGAACTACCAATCTTTATAGTAAGGAAAAAAGATCAATGTGACACATATTACCACTTCACAGTGAATAAACATCATTTTTATCAAGCATTGAAGTATAAAATCAACCATGACAGATTTTACTCAGATGTCAATATCAATGAAAATTCTCTTGATAGTATAAGTGGGAATCATGAGCAAAATATTTTTGATCAGCTTAAGACTGTTCAAATAGAATCTGAAGCAAATACAACTGTTACAAAACATGTTAGCATAGATATCAAGGATTTTGAACAAAAAATTATTGAACACACTTCATCAATGTTTTTCCAACCACCAAATTTACAAAAGGAAATGTTCTTGATTCATGCATGGGTCAACAACTAAAATATAAATCCTATGACATTAATGGATTGGCTAGTAGTTGGTGAATCTCCAATAAATGAATATGCTACAATAGGATTATTAGATATGGCCTTTCCAACATTGTTTCCAATTGGAATATGTGACTGGTTAGAAGCACACATCAGGAAAGTAGACCTACATGAATATGTCAAACATCTATACCATTATAAAGACAACTGATTCGACAAACACCCAAGGTTTCGTTATTATATGGAAAATATGATAATGAGACATCGTGCCCAGACATCAGTTGCAGTTTTCATGAAAATAAATCTTCATGAAATGCCTATTACAATCAACAAACTCTGTGAAAACCTAAAAAATACACCACAATCACAACTTGCAGATAGAATAATGTGCTTTGGAACTTCGCTCAGAGGTACAGGGTCATACTGAACAAAATATTGGGCATAATTAATAGACATGTTGCATCAGATTGGTACACCCAACAATTTTTTTACATTGAGTGCAACATACTTATACTCATGGCCTGACTTACATGCACTCATGCTAGGGACATCACCAATAACACCAAGAGAAGCACATCTTTGGTGAAAACAAAATGTAATTAACTACCCTCATATAGTTACACATTACATGCACTGATGGCACTCCCAATTTAGACAAGAAATCTTATAAAAAGGAATGAATGTTCAAGACTATTGGTGTAGATATGAGTGGCAACATAGAAGATCAACAAACATCCACATATTTCTATGGATCAACGGAGCACCAAACATGGATACCGTTGATTGGTTAAATGAACAAGAATGACTTGTTGCACAAAACTATTTCAACTTAATTGTCCATGTATGGAACCCTAGACATGAAACCCAAAATCATCATCAATAGGTACAGTCCCACATGCTATATGCAAGACTGTAACTATCAATTTTATCGCTCTACAACTAGTATATGAAATAAATCAATCAAATTAAAAAATGCAGGCATACAGCATATCTGATATCAATCCATGTCTAAAAGACACAAGGCAACTATAAGAGACAAATCTCCAATAGGACTACGATGAGCTAGCTAACACAGTCCAAAGACACACAATGTGTAGAGAAGGTACATGTCTATGAAAACAAAAGGGGAAAATGATTTGTAGGTAAACATATTTCCACACATGACAAAAAATTGAGCATCAAACAACTTCTCTATTCCATTATTTCCATTAACATAATCACATTTAATTTCATGTATAGGTACAATGCTCCTTGGCCTCTAAAATTGCAAGGAGGAGCATTATATCAAGATATAGAGACTAGTGAAAAAAAAAAAGAGCCTACTAGAAATGATGATTGACTCAATTCACACAATCGATACATACAACAATTATGGAGAGAAAATATAGATTGGAAACCTGTCCTATCAAAACATGCAGTCATAAAATATATTGCCAAGTATGTAGCCAAGTCAGAAAAAAGCTCTGAAACATACCAAGAAATGTTAATACATTTAAAACAGACATCGACAATCCAAATGATTCAGCTATAAAAGTTTATAAAATAACTACTTATAGAAACACTAATAGAAAGGGATGTTGGAGCTCAAGAAACAAGCCATCTATTATTAGAATTTCCACTTGTTCAAAGTAGTAGACAATTTATCACTCTGAATGTATCAACTGAAGTTTTAAAACATGTGAGATTGCAATCAGAAACTGACAATTAAAACAAAACTACCTCTTTCATTGATGCATGCAAAAATAGGCCTTACTCTATGGAATAAATCCCTCTTATTGAAGTGGCAAGATATTGGATATATAATCCCAATCACAAAATAGAAAACAAATGAAATGCAAGGAAAACAAAAGCTATTGTCAGAGTATTCCCAAAATTCCTATCAATTCCTCCACGTGACTCAGAAAGATGCTGTGATTATTGTTTCTTAGAATTCCTACTATACAAACCATTCTGTGATATATAAAGGGACATTGGTCATAACAATGATGCAATACTTGCATGTTGGTCAAACTTCCAATACACTCAATGGCATGTTGAATGTAGAATAGAGAGTGACATAATTGAAGATAGTACAAAATCTGAAAGTGATGACAATGAACTCGCCATAGCTTCTACAATCAAGAATGAATGGGAAATTCTATCTGGGCTTCATCATGGTGAAACTATACAAATCTTAGAAATAGACATGCTAGGAAGGAGATATTTTGACAAGCAAGCCAATTGGTCTAATAATTTTCATGGTGAACAATACACATATGAAGCAGTCAATTTCATAACCACCATGAAAAGCAATAGTTGTCTGATGCAAAAGTGTATCTGTTAGAGTAAATTATATTTACGTTTAAGTTTACTTAGGCTTGCATTTAGACATAATTTAACATTTATTAATTTGGGTGGTTTATTCCTATGTGGGTATTTTTCTTACCCGTCAATATTTTCATAGCTTTAAAAGTCTGTAACATTATGTAATTTATCATCTTATTTTATTCCACTCCTTATTTGGTGAAATGGCCTCGTGTCTCTCTCGCTATTTTGTGAAGGTTTTCTGCAGTTGATGATCCTGGGTTATTCGCTCTAGCATAGTATCAAAGCCTCCCAGTTTGCAGTATCCTTCCTCGAGAGTTTTCATTGAAGTGAGATCAATTTGTTTTTTGGAATTTGAAATTTTGTAAATTTCAAAATTACCTTCGATTATTTTCCTATTGTTGTTGGTGTTTCGTGGCCATGATTTGGATTTCCAACCATGATTTTTCTCTGTGAGAGGTGGAAGAAGTTTTTGAGGCTGCATTTTTTGATTGCTTTGGCGCCACCCCAACTTGCATCTCTATTTGAAGGCATTTCTTTTCTTTTGGAGGCATCATTCTCGGGAAGTTGTGAATTTCTTGTGGCTAGTTGATTGACTGGCTATGTGAATTTCCATTGGAAATCTATTGAGTGGTGCATTTAATTTTTTGCTACTAGGCATTCTTTGGTTGAGTGTGGTTTTTCCTTGAAGCTGGGTGCAATTCCAGTTTGGAGGAATTTTTTTTTGCTGCATCAATTCTTGCCCAGGCTGATTGGAGATATTGCTTTTTCAGTTGGAGGTGTTTTGGCTAGTGATTTCTCTCTTTGCTCGGGAGTGGAGTATCTACTTTGAAGGAACGTATTCTTTTCTTGAGGAAGGCGACATTTTTCTTCATTTTTGGAGGCCCATTTTTTTCTACCCTTAGGTGTTTTCTTCACTAGAGCCTTTGATTTTTAGTTGGAGGCATTGTTCTCTATTTGGAGACCTGTGACTTTTTCCAGAAGGCATAATTTCTCCCCTTGTGGTAGTTGTGAATTGTCAAAGGCATTTAAAGAGCCGGTTTTCAAATTGCAACTAGGCGAATACTTGGTGACTTTCTGAGGTGCATAATTTCATCTGCATTGGAAACCCGATTGGCTAAGGAGAGGGCTTAATTTTGTTAGAGGCTTGCATATGGAGTGGTTTTCATTATTTCCAGGAACTTTCACTTTTGTGGTGGCGATTAATCATTTGCAAATTCACTACAAATATATGCTATGAATTGGTGTTTTTAAATTGACGTCCATCTCTATCTTTGGGAGAGCCTTGAATGGAAGCTTGAAGGAATTTTGGAAATCTCATGTAATACCCCCATGTTTCTGATACTATTTGCTACTATTGTTTACTTTTATATGTTAGTGTGATACTGAATTGTGATGGTGATTGATTCATCGATTTGGTGTGCGTGGTTGCATAGTTTAGTTGATTGCTACAATTGATATTATTATTATGATTCATGATACTTTGTATGTAGGGTTTGGATTATTTTATTATGCAATGCTTTCTCTCTAATGTTTTATATGTCGATGTGATAATCTTATGGTGATCATGTGATTTGAATTCAGTATTATTTTATAATGCAATGGTGTAGTAATTAGTTAAGATGCAGTAGTTAATTATCATGTTATCTTATGATCAATTTGGTTAGAAATGTTAGTTGTTATTGATATTGTAATTGTTAGAATAGGTTAGGTGAGAGGACAGTGTAGCATCACTCGTTCACGAGTGCCCTACTACACTGCAATTCCTTCTCACGATAGGATGTTGATTATATATACATGTGCTACTTGACGTTTATTTGGATGCAGGATTGCAGGATTAAGTCTCGATTCCACCTGCTTTGGCAGGACAGGGCGAGCAATAAATTAACCCAACGGGTAAAAATGTTGAAAAAGGGAGTAGGTTTGGAAGCGTCCCCGTCCCAAGTCCGTCGTCTGTTGTGAGTCATGTTATGACTGTGGTTTTCGTTCCCGTTGTTTGTGTAGTTTGTTTTGTTGAGGTATTCAGTTGATTTATAGTTCATGTTTATTTAATTAACCTTATTTTATATGATATTGGATTAAAGTTGTTTAGTTGTTTGATTTAATTGTGTGTTAGTCGAATATTAAATTTAAATATATTATAAATTAAAAAGTGATTCAATTTATTTAAAAGAGTAAATAATTATTTTTAATTAATAATGTTGACAATAATTAAATTAAATAAATATTGTTAAAGATAATTAAATAATATCTTTTTACTAATATTAAATTAGCAAAATCTTGCATAGATAATAGCTTGTTTAAATAAATTATTTTAATTACAAACTGTAGATAAATTTGTGCTTTTAAAAGCTAAAAAGGACCAATAGGAAGGAGACTTTTTGTGAAAAGAAAGCAGGGAAGCTTTATTGAGTTTTATTTTTGATTTATTATTTGGAGGAGAAGATTATTCACACACAGAACTTCTACTCTGTGGTTCTTGGATCTGGGAAAAAGAAAGATAAAATAAAAGAAAAGAATTTTGTTTGTGGAAAACTTGGGAGAAAATAATTGTTTTGAAGATAGATAGAGCCGAGGAGGAGCTGCAGGAGGAATTTGAAAGGAGTTTTCAGAAGGGGATTCTTCTTCAGACGAAGGACTCCAGGTTCTTCCTTTGCTATTTATTATTATTGTGCTTTGAATAATACCTGTTGATGCATGTATTGAAAAATTTATAGAAAGAAATTCTGTGGTTTGAAATTTATTCAAATGAAACCCTCGAATCTTCTGTAGAAACTTCAGTAGAATCTTTCTTTTAAAATTTTTTTTTCAATATAATTTAGTTGTGCAAATTTATTGTATTTGAAATAAGAATCGTTTTATTGTTGAATCTTCATGCCAAATTTATATCGGATCTCTATATTTATATATATTTAAATAGGATTAAGTATGCATATTAGTTGACAATACTACTGGTTTATTTAAATGTATTTTATAATTTTTATATACCTCTATAATTTTCATTTTTATGAGAATAGCATAAAAGTCATCAATATTGAAGATTTTATATAGAAGGTACTGAACATAATATATTTAATTAATTTCATGATTCTTTTCATTTGCTATTCTGTATTTTCCTGTGAATTATGTTTTAATATAAAATAAGTATATATATATATATATATTTTTAAAGTTTAAGTTATGGGCAAAAATAAAATAAAATATATATATTCACATAGTTGTCTGTATGTTAATTCGGACCTCGGTTTCTATGCAGGAAATAAAATATTTATATTCATTTTATTTTGCTCGAAACCCGAAATCATGGTTTTAGAAAATATATTAATAAAAATTTAGATTTAAAATAAAGTTTATATAAATTTTTTAAAAAAATGAGAGAACATGTGGGTTGAAGTCGGTAGAGTATAACCCCTGACCACCAGCAGTAGGCTAAATACTTGACCACCATTCGACCCGCCACCGGTGATAGAAATTTCCGAAGCGGCGACCCATTGGAGACATCTTACTTGACCCTTCAACACAATGATGCTGTACGCCCGCAGTAAATGGCTTTGTCTTTGTTATTTATTTTAAAATAAATACTTCGTTTTGTTTTGTTTTTAAATTATTTAAAATTTGATTTTTGTTTTCCGTTGTTCTTTAATTCGAATATGAATATGAAATAATTAATTCATATATATAAAATCAATGTCAGTTTATTTAAATTCGATTTTGTTTCTGTTTTTTTTAATTCGACTATGATATTTTATATATATATTAATTTAATTTTCAGGATGAGATGCTATAAATTTTGATATTGATATTTTTATGTAATGATTTTAATCCATAGGTTTTATTGTATGTATTACTGTTATTTTAATTATTTTTTTTTTTTAATAATATCTATTTTTTTAAATATATAAGTATACATGATTACAATAGACTATTAAACCAATTTTGATAGTGTAACATTAAATAAGCGATATAAATATATGTCGGGATATGTTTGTTTTATTATATATATTTATATGCAGATGAAAATGGGATTTGTTTGTAAGTTATGTTATGGGAGGATAATATATATCTTTATAGTGTTATAGTGTGGTTGTGGTAATTAGAAATAAATTATGTATTTTGAATAGAATGGAGTTTCTGGGGTTATTGATTTATTTATTTGTCGGAATTGTTATCCTTAAGATCATTTGTTAAGTCCATTGTGATACTCTTCATTTTTTATTGGGTCGTATGGGAGAACCCTAGTTGTATTGTATCTTTTGTAGGAGGCTAAGGTTGTTGTTAGGGCTTCCAGAGGCAGGGTTTCTAATATGAATTATGATTCCGTACTTGATGGTTGGTCTAGGATTCGACCCTGGTTATGATTTAGTTGCTATTGGATTGTACAGTTGTAGTTACGTTTCATGTGATGGCGAGATTGGTTATGCCTCGCGGATGATTTATTTGATTAGTTCAGTGTTTTCTTGTTGGTACAATCCTGTGGTGTTTGAGAGTTTAGTGTTGAGTGATTAGAGAGAGTGGCTCTAGTGGGGGCCGGCGCACAAAGGGGCTGTCAGGGTAACCCACATAGAGTTAGATTAATCAGTGATAACTTAAGTAATAAACCACGGGTGGGGATTAAACACTAATAAGATAATTGTGAAGCCTCATCCGCCTGTTAGTGCTATCACAGACTAAAGGGGACTGAGAAGGCCGTGGTTGGCAAGGTCATTGCCTTGTCTTCACGAAAGGTTAATGACTCCGCATGAGTAACCCTATGGAGTGGCGCCTTGAGATAGGCTGTCAGGAGAACCATAGATGGAAGCGGCACCTTTACTTGGTTGTCTGGAGAATCCATGTAGAGATGGAGGCGGCACCTTGTGATAGGTTATCTAGAGAATCCATGTGAAACCATGCGATGACACTCTCGTCTAACATTCTATTTGTGTTGATTTACTCAAGTCCTCTGGAAGTGAGTTATTGATTTATCCTTGGTCATGGTTGGAAGTAGTACTTGATATTATGTCTTGAGTTCGATATTATGTCTGTAGTTTCTTTGATGTTGTGATTATGACTTGTTGTTATGTTTTGAAGTGGTTGGTTGTTGTGCCTTTGGAATTGTCGTTGTTGAGTTTCTAAGTTCTCTTTGGTGTTAAGTTGTCTTCTTGGAGTTAGTCTTGTGCTATTGTTAGATGTGCTTGGTCGGGGACCCTTCCTTGTCTACTCTCAGCATGGGGGTGGTTAGATTGGGCGATGCCCATACCGTTGGGTTTCCCCTGTTTCAGTTATATCTTTTATTGTAAGCTTTTGGAGGATGTTGATGATCCAGTGATCCTTGTACCAGATGTGTGTTATACTTCGGATGTAATGTAATCATTGATGTATTGTCTCCCACGTGTGTTGGGATGACCATGTTGTAAATTGTATATGTGGTTATTGGGATGTATGTTCAGACTGTTGTATTTTGCTATCATTTGGATGTAATGTTTATTCAGGCCATGTAATTATTCAAGAACTGCCATTTGTTATAGTTGGTTATGTTGAGTTGTATCTATCGAAATATGTAACACTTTATATCTTTATAATTCCATGTATTGTCTTATGTGCATATGTTATTAATATGGATATAGTTGATGGATATTTTAAATGATGAAGTGGGAATGAATAGATTTACGTAACTGTTTAATTATGGTTATCTTAATTATCGTTGTTATGGGTTAGAATAGTAATGTCTCCTTGTGTACCCCAATGGGACTAGTCGTGTAACTTAATACATTGTTATGTTATCATACTTAAGTAAGTTATTATGTTCTTTTAAAAAAAAAAATTAAACCTTAAATAGTTCCCTGCCCTTTACTGAGTTTTTACAGTGGCGTTACATAATTAATTATGAATTTTTATTAACTTTAAAATATAAAAACTTGTATGTCGACCACCTTGGCAGTAAATTGCTTTTATTTTATCCTATAATTATATAAACATAGAATGTGATTACTGTTTGAACTAAAAATGTGATGATTCATTGAGGATTACTAGATTTTCAATCGACCTAGATTGGGACTTTAGTATTAATTCTAATAGAAAATGAATAACAATTATTTAACTAAATTCAAATTAAAACATATTTATATTGAGTGCAGAAGCTGAGAATCATCTTCAAACCCTTTCCTTCCATAATTTGGGTAAAGAAAAAATTCATAAATACATACCACAAATACCCATAATATTACCTTTTAGCCATCATGATCCTGACATGCCCATCCAGTCTTGATGTCCCTCGTAACTATGTCGCTCATCTCTGATTTATTCTTTGGGTTACACCTTGAAATAGCGATAAGCTATGAGTGGTACTTTCCTTTGATATCGCTCCTCACTAATGGCATTTGATATCTCAAATTTGTAATAGCGATGAGTGATGTTATTAGCCTTATGCTCTTATCACCCATTGGAGATGGCCATTAAAAAGAGAATTTGTAATAGCAAGCAGAGATATGTTCTCTCACTGTCTGATCGTGGATATGTTGTAGAAGGTAGTTTTCACATTAGCAATGTGTTATGAACCCTATTAAATAATGTCAACCATTCATTTCTAATTACTTGCACAATATATGAGGAGAATGAGTGATGAAATAATTCCTTATCACTCATCATGGATTTATCTCAGAACTCAAGTTCTAAATTAGTGATAAGCAATGGGTGCCTTCTAAAAGGGTTTTTCTTTCACTAATTTTGATATGATTTTATGGGTGATATGTAGGTGCATGTGTCCAAAATTTAGTACTGACACAACATCTCCCATCCTGGATATAGTCTTAAGAGAAAGGTTTGAATTAGTGACACACAATAGAAGAATAAATGTGAACAAAAGTTAGACTATGGAACCAAGGCCTAATGAACATAACTAGGATATTTGCATCATTGATAGAGTAGGGTAGAGAAAAACTAAATCAGCAACAAGCAATGGTCACTGCATGGAATGGGCTATGTGGAAAATTCTAAAGATTTATAGGATAAAGCAAAAGAAAAGAAATGAGAGGATTGAGGACCATTGATAAATCTTTAAAGTAGGATGATCCAATGAACAAAAGGCCATCACATAAGTAACTCCATCACTAATGAGCACCTTAGGATTAAGGAAGTATCAATAATGAATTGAGGAAGTGTGTAAGGAAAGTTTATCTCTAAGCTGGCCTTATGTATTTCACCAATAATAATGAAAGAATGGATTAGGTTATTGATACATGTTCATTGAAAGATCGCAACAATTGAGTTGGAATTGTTGTTTCCCATAGATGAAGTCTTAATTGCTTTAAAAGCAATGACTTAGATTCAATCTTGAGTTGTAAGTTACAAAATTGCTCGCATAAGGAGATTTCAAGTCATTAATATTGCATGCTTCAAATGGCCAATTTAATGCAGATTACTTGAGTGATTTCCATGTCATAATTCATTTTGTAATGAATCAAGGTCAAAGGTTGATAAAGACTTGTGTTGGAATTGAAGTCTCTTAGGAAGTGTGTAGAGATTCTAGGCAAGTAGGTCTATCATGATGATTCAAGAATTTGAGGGGTTGTGTTTGTTTGAGTCTAAAGGAGGTCTTGGGAATACAACTGGAATGCATGGAGCTCTTGATACACCAAAAGGAAAAGGAGGATTAGGGAAATTCAAGGAATACAGTACCAAGGAAAATTACCATCCAAAAGAGTTGATAGTTTCCAAAGAATTAGTCAAACACAGAGAGAAGAGGATGGTAAAATATGAAAAGACGACATGGATGAAGAGTGAAAATTGTAAGGCCTATCCAAAGGAATGAAATTCTCCATGTGAGGTTCTTAATAACCCTTTAGACAGTGAGGATGCCACTAAATTAGTGGGAAATTGTTATCTCCTCCTCCTGGTACTCTCAAGGAATCCTGATAAAGAGGTGGTGATGGTTTCTCTAGTCCCACCATGAATAAAGTGTGGGTGAATATCCTTTGAGGTTGATGACTCAGAGTGATGATTATTCCCCTCTTTTTTTTTGACAATACCATGCCATTTCTCTTAGGATTGTCCTATCCAACACTCTTGTGATTTCTTTTTTCATGTGTTGAGGTGGAATGTTTTTGGGATGGTATGGAGGAGAAGTTCTAGACTAGCTAGCCTTGGTCGCATGTACATTGTATCTAAAAAATATACAGGTTTGTGCTAGAGCTACTATTGGAGAATCTTCTTTGGTCACCAAGGATGAGGATTCAACAAGGTTACAACAAATTTTCCTTTTCAAGGAGCTAGCATGTCTTCATTCAGCGAATGTGGAATGTGGTCTTTTACTCTTCTATTTTCCTCAAATGATTGTATGTAACAAAATAATAATATCTTGAATTCTAGTGAAAATTAAATGAAATTTAAATGTAATTAAGCCTGATTCTCGTTACTCCCTTATCCTATAAAAAGGGATTTCATGGCTTATTACAAAGGTCATATTTTGAAGTCTTAAAAGGGTCATAGGTAAAAGCTAAGTTCAAAAAGGGCACTTAGGATAGAATTATGAAGTAGGATATTAGTTTTTCTTAGATAATAAGTCATGTATGTAACGTTCTTAAATGATTTTTAGAGAAATTACTGATATCGAAGGGTATGTGCAGGATCATCATGGAAAAAACAATCCCTTAAGTGGCAATTTTTTTTAAAAAAATAGAGTTA